>ONZH01003817.1:0-40858 GCA_900303285.1 Rhinella marina | reverse complement strand
TACATTGCCATGGACCCCAAGCCAAACTAGACAAAAAAGAAGATAAAATTCTGCACCCCTTAAAATCACGTTGCCTATGACAACCACAGATGGCATAGGCAAAGGGGAAAGCAAATAGACCCCACCCCTAATTGTCATTGTGTGTGTGTGTGAGATGTGGTCAGACATGTCTTCTTTAAAATGTAAAAACAACTCAAACACATGCAGAAGCCTTAAAATGCCCAAATTGTTGGCGCTTGAGATGTCAGTGACCCGACCTGGCCCAGTGTCATGTCTAGCAGGTAAAGCAGTGGGGATGTTGAGGGATGCGTAGGACCGCAAAAGGCAGGAAGAGGCCGTGGGCTGGCCAGAGGCTCATGGAGAAGGCAGGCTAGAGCCCGCAGGGCCGCATCTCTTCCCTATAACAGGCCCCCACACAAAGCTCTCCCATCGAGGGCTCTTAGGTCCTTGTTGTGAAAATATTTTAATGAGTGCGCAAAGTTAGCTTGAGGTGAGCCCTCGAAAAAATTATATGGAGGCCCAAGAGGTGAGCCCTCGAAAAATTAAGTGGAGCCAAAGAGGTGAGGACCTCTTAAAAATTGTATTAAGGCCCAAGAGGTGAGCCATAATAAAAATTGTATTAAGGCCCAAGAGGTGAGCCATAATTAAAAATGTGTTTGTAGGCCCAAGAGCTGCGACCTCTTAACAATTGTATTAAGGCCCAAGAGGTGAGCCATAATAAAAATGTTTGTAGGCCCAAGAGGTGAGACCTCTTAACAATTGTTTGTAGGCCCAAGAGGTGAGCATGAGAAAAATTGTTGTAGGCCAAGAGGTGAGACCTCTTCAAATTATGTGGAGGCCAAAGAGGTGAGACCTCTTAAAAATTGTTTGTAGGCCCAAGAGGTGAGCCATGATAAAAATTGTTTGTAGGCCCAAGAGGTGAGCCATGATAAAAATTGTTTGTAGGCCAAGAGGTGAGACCTCTAAAAATTTTGTGGAGGCCCAAGAGGTGAGACCTCTTAAAAATTATGTGGAGGCCCAAGAGGTGAGACCTCTTAAAAATTATGTGGAGGCCCAAGAGGTGAGACCTCTTAAAAATTATGTGGAGGCCCAAGAGGTGAGACCTCTTAAAAATTATGTGAGGCCCAAGAGGTGAGACCTCTTAAAATTATGTGGAGGCCCAAGAGGTGAGACCTCTTAAAAATTGTTTGTAGGCCCAAGAGGTGAGACCATGAGAAAAATGTTTGTAGGCCCAAGAGGTGAGACCTCTTAAAAATTATGTGGAGGCCCAAGAGGTGAGACCTCTTAAAAATTATGTGGAGGCCCAAAGAGGTGAGACCTCTTAAAAATTGTTTTGTAGGCCCAAGAGGTGAGAGCCATGAAAAATTGTTTGTAGGCCCAAGAGGTGAGACCTCTTAAAAATTATGTGGAGGCCCAAGAGGTGAGACCTCTTAAAAAATTATGTGGAGGCCAAAGAGGGTGAGACCTCTTAAAAATTGTTGTGGCGCGCTAAAGAGGTGAGGACCTCTTAAAAATTGTTTGTAGGCCCAAGAGGTGAGACCTCTTAAAAATTTTTGTAGGCCCAAGGTGAGCCATAAATATTTTTTTTTTTACGGAGCAATTCTACGGCGGTTAAGGAGGAGGAGAGGAGGTGGAGGAGGAAATGGCACTTCATACAGATGGCACCTTCACTTTTGGCTGCTTTCCACTGTTGGAGAAGCAAAGTCCGGGTCAATCCACTTGCTGTTCATTTTGATTAGCGTCAGCCTGTCGGCACTGTCGGTTGACAGGCGGCTTGCGCTTATCGGTTATAATGCCCCCGGCTGCGCTGAACACCCTTTCTGATAGCACGCTGGTGGCAGGGCAGGCAAGCACCTCCAAGGCGTACAGGGACAGTTTCCAGCCACGTGTCCAACTTGGAGACCCAGTAAGTGTAGGACGCCGAGGGATCGGGGAGGACAGGGGTACGGTCTGCCAGGTACTCCCGCAACATCCGCCGATACTTGTCCCTCCTGCTGATAGCGGGCCCCGCAGTGATGGAAGTTGCACGAGGGGGTGCCATGAACGTGTCCCACACCTTGGAGAGTGTTCCCCTGGTGGCTGTGGGCCTGATCGATGTTGTGGGACTCTGGGAGACCCTCTCCTCTCTGCGCCAGCGATGGTGGGTGGGAAAATCTCCATCATGTCTGCACGAGTTCCCTCTGGTATTCCAGCAATCGATTCGTCCTCTCCTCTACCGGAATAAAAGAGGAGACGTTATCTTTATACCGGGGGTCCAGGATTGCGAAGACCCAGTACAGTTTGTTCTCCACTATCCGGACAACACGTGTGTCCCGGGAAAAGCAGCCCAGCATGAAGTCAGCCATGTGTGCCAGACTCTGAATAGGCATGACGTCACTGCCCCCACCAGAAGGATCACTTGCCATTTCCTCCTCTTCCTCTTCCGCCTCCTCTCCGCCCCATCCGCGCTGAACCAATGGGACGCACACAGCCTGACTGCTACCCTCGCCGCCAGCATCCTCCTCCTCTTCCACAGCCACCTCCACGTCGTCCTCCTCCCTCATCCTCCTCCTCCTGCAACTGCCACCGTGAAGCAGACAAAAGTGTGGTCTGACTGTGTAGCTCCGTTGCGTCTCCTCCTACCCCCGTCTCCTCTGCCGTGCAATGCGTTCTCCCTTATTGCGATGAGCGATTCTTTAAGGACGCATAGGAGCGGGATGGTTACGCTCACTATAGCGTCCTCGCTGCTGACCTTCTTGGTGGACGATACGCAGTACATCGCATATGTCTGCCATCCATGGCCACTCGTGGTTGGCAAACTGAGGGAGCTGAGTTGGAGGCACGCGTGGATTCATAATCTGGTACTCCATCAATGCTCTCTGCTGCTCACACACCCTGGCCAACATGGAATAGGTGGAATTCCAGCGAGTCGGCAGGTCGCACAACAGCCGATGTTCAGGCAAATGGAGGCGTTGCTGGAGTTTTTTTAAGCTAGCAGCAGCTACAGTTGACTTCCGAAAGTGAGCGCACAAGCGCCGCACTTTCACCAGTAGCTCTGCCAGGTTGGGGTAAGTCTTTAGAAATTTTTGGACTACCAGATTAAAAACGTGGGCCAGGCATGGTACGTGATTGAGTTCGGCAAGCTCCAGAGCCGCCACCAGGTTACGGCCGTTATCGCACACGACCATGCCTGGTCCTAGCTGCAGCGGCGACAGCCACATCTCCGTCTGCTGCAATATGGCGTCCCTCACCTCTGGGGCGCTGTGCTTCCTGTCGCCCAAGCTGATGAGCTTAAGCACCGCCTGCTGACGTCTCCCCGCGCCAGTGCTGCAACGCTTCCAGCTAGCGGCTGAGGGCGATGTTAAGGCAGAGGAGGAGGAGGAGGAAGAGGAGGGGGTTTATCAGAACCCGTGCTGGCAATCTTGGGCGGGGGTGGTAGGTAGGCCGTCTCTGTTTGCGACCCCGTCCCCGCTTCCACAACATTCACCCAGTGTGCCGTCAAAGAGATGTATCGTCCCTGGCCGCAAGCGCTTGTCCACGAGTCGGTGGTCAAGTGGACCTTTGCGCTGACTGCGTACCTCAGGGCCCGCCTGATGTTACGCGACACGTGCTGGTGCAGGGCGGGGACGGCACTCCGGGAAAAGTAGTGGCGGCTGGGGACGGAATAGCGAGGTGCGGCAGCCGCCATCAGGTCGCGGAAGGCCTGCGTCTCCACAAGCCTAAACGGCAACATCTCCAGGGCCAGCAGTTTGGAGATGTGGCAGTTTAAGGCTTGGGCTTGGGGTGACTCGAGGCGTACTTCCGCCTGCGGTCGAACGCCTGCGAGATGGACAGTTGATGGGACGAGGAGTGTGAAGGTGCAGGCGAAGATGCGGGGGAAGGGGAGGCTGAAGGAGAAGGCCCCAAAGTAGCCGGCAGAGGCAGATGTGGAGGTGTCCTGGCTGGAGGTCTGGACCGCAGTGGCAGCACACAACAAAGGGGAAGAGGCAGTGGCAGCAAGACCGGGCGCAGGTTGTATTGCGTTTGCTCTCTCCCACTCAGCCCAGTGCTTGACTTCCAAGTGACGCCGCATGCCTGAGGTGGTCATATTGCTCTTCTCAGAGCCCCTACTCAGTTTTGAGTGGCAGAGTGTGCAAACCGCGCTCAGTTTGTCATCCGCACAAACATTAAAAAATCTCCACACCACAGAAGTACGAGGCCTCGATGGGGGAGCTTCGCGCGACTGCCTGCTGCCGGGAACAGCTTCGGCCCTGCTGGCTGTGGCCTCACTTCTCTGTCTGGACTGTCCTCTGCCTGTGGACATCCCTCTGCCTGTGGACATCCCTGCCTTGGACATCCCTCTGCCTCTGGACATCCCTCTGCCTCTGGACATCCCTCTGCCTCTTGCTGCCTTTTTCGGTGCTGCGCAGACCACCACCTCTCCACTGCTTTCCCCGCTGGACATCACCCCTGGCCAAGTGGGGTCGGTCATTTCGTCATCCACCACCTCCTCTTCCACTTCCTCACTCTGCTCCTCCTCCTGCCCACTGGACATTCCAACAGCCTCCCTTGATGGCAACTGCGTCTCATCATCATCATCGCTCATGATAACAGATGCTGGTTCAGGGTCCACATCAGCAGGAGATGGCGAATACTCAAGTGTTTGGGCATCACTACAAACAAATTCCTCTGCTAGCTCCTGGGATTCTTCCGGCACATCTGAAAAAGGACCCGAAAAGAGCTCCTGGGAGGGGTCAATGGTGGGATGACTCTGTTGGCCAGGTGTGGAGGAAGGAGGGTCAGAGTGAGACTGTGTGGATGACTGGCTGGTGGACAACTGTGTGGAAGCGCTATCGGCTATCCATTGCACCACCTGTTCAACCTGCTCAGGCCTCAACAGCGGTGTAACCCGCCCCCTGCTTAACTGTCCCATAAAGGCAGGGATTCTGGATGAGTGGGATCCTGGCTGACCCTCACCAGCACGCATTGTATCCCCACTGGCTTCAACAAGGCCCCCAACAGCATTTCCGCGCCCCCGTCCTCGTCCATGTCCGATTCCGCTAGCCCCCCTCCGCATTTTATTTTTTTTTGGTTACAATATTTTGCCTTCACAGCCGTGTACTAACAGTTCAGACGGTGTGTATTAACACCACGTATATAAAATTATTTTGCAAGAGAACGCACAGTACAGGTGCCAATGAAAAGGCCTATTTTTTTATATTTCTAGGTACACAGCCGTGTACTAACAGTTCAGACGGTGTGTATTAACACCACGTATATAAAATTATTTTGCAAGAGAACGCACAGTACAGGTGCCAAAGAAAAGGCCTATTTTTTTATATTTCTAGGTACACAGCCGTGTACTAACAGTTCAGACGGTGTGTATTAACACCACGTATATAAAATTATTTTGCAAGAGAACGCACAGTACAGGTGCCAAAGAAAAGGCCTATTTTTTTTATATTTCTAGGTACACAGCCGTGTACTAACAGTTCAGACGGTGTGTATTAACACCACATATATAAAATTATTTTGCAAGAGAACGCACAGTACAGGTGCCAAAGAAAAGGCCTATTTTTTTTATATTTCTAGGTACACAGCCGTGTACTAACAGTTCAGACGGTGTGTATTAACACCACATATATAAAATTGTTTTGCAAGAGAACGCACAGTACAGGTGCCAAAGAAAAGGCCTATTTTTTTTATATTTCTAGGTACACAGCCGTGTACTAACAGTTCAGACGGTGTGTATTAACACCACATATATAAAATTATTTTGCAAGAGAACGCACAGTACAGGTGCCAAATAAAAGGCCTATTTTTTTAATATTTCTAGGTACACAGCCGTGTACTAACAGTTCAGACGGTGTGTATTAACACCACGTATATAAAATTATTTTGCAAGAGAACGCACAGTACAGGTGCCAATGAAAAGGCCTATTTTTTTTATATTTCTAGGTACACAGCCGTGTACTAACAGTTCAGACGGTGTGTATTAACACCACGTATATAAAATTATTTTGCAAGAGAACGCACAGTACAGGTGCCAATGAAAAGGCCTATTTTTTTATATTTCTAGGTACACAGCCATGTACTAACAGTTCAGACGGTGTGTATTAACACCACGTATATAAAATTATTTTGCAAGAGAACGCACAGTACAGGTGCCAAAGAAAAGGCCTATTTTTTTAATATTTCTAGGTACACAGCCGTGTACTAACAGTTCAGACGGTGTGTATTAACACCACATATATAAAATTATTTTGCAAGAGAACGCACAGTACAGGTGCCAAAGAAAAGGCCTATTTTTTTATATTTCTAGGTACACAGCCGTGTACTAACAGTTCAGACGGTGTGTATTAACACCACATATATAAAATTATTTTGCAAGAGAACGCACAGTACAGGTGCCAAAGAAAAGGCCTATTTTTTTATATTTCTAGGTACAAAGCCGTGTACTAACAGTTCAGACGGTGTGTATTAACACCACGTATATAAAATTATTTTGCAAGAGAACGCACAGTACAGGTGCCAATGAAAAGGCCTATTTTTTTTATATTTCTAGGTACACAGCCGTGTACTAACAGTTCAGACGGTGTGTATTAACACCACGTATATAAAATTATTTTGCAAGAGAACGCACAGTACAGGTGCCAAAGAAAAGGCCTATTTTTTTTATATTTCTAGGTACACAGCCCTGTACTAACAGTTCAGACGGTGTGTATTAACACCACATATATAAAATTATTTTGCAAGAGAACGCACAGTACAGGTGCCAAAGAAAAGGCCTATTTTTTAATATTTCTAGGTACACAGCCGTGTACTAACAGTTCAGACGGTGTGTATTAACACCACGTATATAAAATTATTTTGCAAGAGAACGCACAGTACAGGTGCCAATGAAAAGGCCTATTTTTTTTATATTTCTAGGTACACAGCCGTGTACTAACAGTTCAGACGGTGTTTATTAACACCACGTATATAAAATTATTTTGCAAGAGAACGCACAGTACAGGTGCCAATGAAAAGGCCTATTTTTTTTATATTTCTAGGTACACAGCCGTGTACTAACAGTTCAGACGGTGTGTATTAACACCACGTATATAAAATTATTTTGCAAGAGAACACACAGTACAGGTGCCAAAGAAAAGGCCTATTTTTTTAATATTTCTAGGTACACAGCCGTGTACTAACAGTTCAGACGGTGTGTATTAACACCACATATATAAAATTATTTTGCAAGAGAACGCACAGTACAGGTGCCAAAGAAAAGGCCTATTTTTTTTATATTTCTAGGTACACAGCCGTGTACTAACAGTTCAGACGGTGTGTATTAACACCACATATATAAAATTATTTTGCAAGAGAACGCACAGTACAGGTGCCAAAGAAAAGGCCTATTTTTTTTATATTTCTAGGTACACAGCCGTGTACTAACAGTTCAGACGGTGTGTATTAACACCACGTATATAAAATTATTTTGCAAGAGAACGCACAGTACAGGTGCCAATGAAAAGGCCTATTTTTTTTATATTTCTAGGTACACAGCCGTGTACTAACAGTTCAGACGGTGTGTATTAACACCACGTATATAAAATTATTTTGCAAGAGAACGCACAGTACAGGTGCCAAAGAAAAGGCCTATTTTTTTTATATTTCTAGGTACACAGCCGTGTACTAACAGTTCAGACGGTGTGTATTAACACCACATATATAAAATTATTTTGCAAGAGAACGCACAGTACAGGTGCCAAAGAAAAGGCCTATTTTTTTAATATTTCTAGGTACACAGCCGTGTACTAACAGTTCAGACGGTGTGTATTAACACCACGTATATAAAATTATTTTGCAAGAGAACGCACAGTACAGGTGCCAATGAAAAGGCCTATTTTTTTATATTTCTAGGTACACAGCCGTGTACTAACAGTTCAGACGGTGTGTATTAACACCACGTATATAAAATTATTTTGCAAGAGAACGCACAGTACAGGTGCCAAAGAAAAGGCCTATTTTTTTATATTTCTAGGTACACAGCCGTGTACTAACAGTTCAGACGGTGTGTATTAACACCACGTATATAAAATTATTTTGCAAGAGAACGCACAGTACAGGTGCCAAAGAAAAGGCCTATTTTTTTATATTTCTAGGTACACAGCCGTGTACTAACAGTTCAGACGGTGTGTATTAACACCACATATATAAAATTATTTTGCAAGAGAACGCACAGTACAGGTGCCAAAGAAAAGGCCTATTTTTTTTATATTTCTAGGTACACAGCCGTGTACTAACAGTTCAGACGGTGTGTATTAACACCACGTATATAAAATTATTTTGCAAGAGAACGCACAGTACAGGTGCCAATGAAAAGGCCTATTTTTTTTATATTTCTAGGTACACAGCCGTGTACTAACAGTTCAGACGGTGTGTATTAACACCACGTATATAAAATTATTTTGCAAGAGAACGCACAGTACAGGTGCCAAAGAAAAGGCCTATTTTTTTTATATTTCTAGGTACACAGCCCTGTACTAACAGTTCAGACGGTGTGTATTAACACCACATATATAAAATTATTTTGCAAGAGAACGCACAGTACAGGTGCCAAAGAAAAGGCCTATTTTTTTTATATTTCTAGGTACACAGCCGTGTACTAACAGTTCAGACGGTGTGTATTAACACCACGTATATAAAATTATTTTGCAAGAGAACGCACAGTACAGGTGCCAATGAAAAGGCCTATTTTTTTTATATTTCTAGGTACACAGCCGTGTACTAACAGTTCAGACGGTGTTTATTAACACCACGTATATAAAATTATTTTGCAAGAGAACGCACAGTACAGGTGCCAAAGAAAAGGCCTATTTTTTTATATTTCTAGGTACACAGCCGTGTACTAACAGTTCAGACGGTGTGTATTAACACCACGTATATAAAATTATTTTGCAAGAGAACGCACAGTACAGGTGCCAAAGAAAAGGCCTATTTTTTTATATTTCTAGGTACACAGCCGTGTACTAACAGTTCAGACGGTGTGTATTAACACCACGTATATAAAATTATTTTGCAAGAGAACGCACAGTACAGGTGCCAAAGAAAAGGCCTATTTTTTTTATATTTCTAGGTACACAGCCGTGTACTAACAGTTCAGACGGTGTGTATTAACACCACATATATAAAATTATTTTGCAAGAGAACGCACAGTACAGGTGCCAATAAAAGGCCTATTTTTTTAATATTTCTAGGTACACAGCCGTGTACTAACAGTTCAGACGGTGTGTATTAACACCACGTATATAAAATTATTTTGCAAGAGAACGCACAGTACAGGTGCCAATGAAAAGGCCTATTTTTTTATATTTCTAGGTACACAGCCGTGTACTAACAGTTCAGACGGTGTGTATTAACACCACGTATATAAAATTATTTTGCAAGAGAACGCACAGTACAGGTGCCAAAGAAAAGGCCTATTTTTTTAATATTTCTAGGTACACAGCCATGTACTAACAGGTCAGACGGTGTGTATTAACACCACGTATATAAAATTATTTTGCAAGAGAACGCACAGTACAGGTGCCAATGAAAAGGCCTATTTTTTTTATATTTCTAGGTACACAGCCGTGTACTAACAGTTCAGACGGTGTGTATTAACACCACGCATATAAAATTATTTTGCAAGAGAACGCACAGTACAGGTGCCAATGAAAAGGCCTATTTTTTTTATATTTCTAGGTACACAGCCGTGTACTAACAGTTCAGACGGTGTGTATTAACACCACGTATATAAAATTATTTTGCAAGAGAACGCACAGTACAGGTGCCAAAGAAAAGGCCTATTTTTTAATATTTCTAGGTACACAGCCATGTACTAACAGGTCAGACGGTGTGTATTAACACCACGTATATAAAATTATTTTGCAAGAGAACGCACAGTACAGGTGCCAATGAAAAGGCCTATTTTTTTATATTTCTAGGTACACAGCCGTGTACTAACAGTTCAGACGGTGTGTATTAACACCACGTATATAAAATTATTTTGCAAGAGAACGCACAGTACAGGTGCCAATGAAAAGGCCTATTTTTTTTATATTTCTAGGTACACAGCCGTGTACTAACAGTTCAGACGGTGTGTATTAACACCACGTATATAAAATTATTTTGCAAGAGAACGCACAGTACAGGTGCCAATGAAAAGGCCTATTTTTTTTATATTTCTAGGTACACAGCCGTGTACTAACAGTTCAGACGGTGTGTATTAACACCACGTATATAAAATTATTTTGCAAGAGAACGCACAGTACAGGTGCCAAAGAAAAGGCCTATTTTTTTAATATTTCTAGGTACACAGCCATGTACTAACAGTTCAGACGGTGTGTATTAACACCACGTATATAAAATTATTTTGCAAGAGAACGCACAGTACAGGTGCCAATGAAAAGGCCTATTTTTTTTATATTTCTAGGTACACAGCCGTGTACTAACAGTTCAGACGGTGTGTATTAACACCACGTATATAAAATTATTTTGCAAGAGAAAGCACAGTACAGGTGCCAATGAAAAGGCCTATTTTTTTTATATTTCTAGGTACACAGCCGTGTACTAACAGTTCAGACGGTGTGTATTAACACCACGTATATAAAATTATTTTGCAAGAGAACGCACAGTACAGGTGCCAAAGAAAATGCCTATTTTTTTTATATTTCTAGGTACACAGCCGTGTACTAACAGTTCAGACGGTGTGTATTAACACCACATATATAAAATTATTTTGCAAGAGAACGCACAGTACAGGTGCCAAAGAAAAGGCCTATTTTTTTATATTTCTAGGTACACAGCCGTGTACTAACAGTTCAGACGGTGTGTATTAACACCACGTATATAAAATTAATTTGTATACGTATATAAAATTATTTTGCAAGAGAACGCACAGTATAGGTGCCAAATAAAAGGCCTATTTTTTTAATATTTCTAGGTACACAGCCGTGTACTAACAGTTCAGACGGTGTGTATTAACACCACATATATAAAATTATTTTGCAAGAGAACGCACAGTACAGGTGCCAATGAAAAGACCTATTTTTTTTATATTTCTAGGTACACAGCCGTGTACTAACAATACAGACGATGTGTATTAACACCACGTATATAAAATTATTTTGCAAGAGAACGCACAGTACAGGTGCCAATGAAAAGGCCTATTTTTTTTATATTTCTAGGTACACAGCCGTGTACTAACAGGTCAGACGGTGGGTATTTACACCTGGTATACAAAAAGGGTATTGCAGGCACACAGAACCCAGAACACTAGAGCCAAATAAACTGTATTTAAAAAAAAAAAAGTACACAGCCGTATACTGCCAGATCAGATGGTGCATATACACACTAGGTATATAACAGGGTTTTGCAGCCAAAAAGAACGCAGAACAGTAGTGCCAAATATTGTTTGGTATGTAGCAGAGCACCTAATACACCACTAATGCCTCTCTCTGTCCCTACTCCAGCAGCTATCCCTGAATACAGCAGCCGTTCTCTGCAGAGTGTATATGGTAGTAAAGCTATCACTGTACTGCACTATAGTAGCCCTGATAAGGGCTTTTAATCACGCTCCTGCCTGTCCAACAGCTAAAACCTATCTCTCCCTTCTCCAGCCTCTGTCCCTGACTAAGTTCACGCAGCATATGCGAACGAGCAGGAAGAGCTGAGTTTTTATGATTCGAGGTCACATGGTTTTTCCAGCCAATGCATGTAGACGCCGTTTTCGCGCTGCCAGCGTGCTCCGCGGGCCTGTCATACCCCCCCTGCATGGTGATTGGTGGAAAAAGAGCGCCAGGGAAGGTGGGAGGGGAAACGAATTCTAAGTGCGCCATCGCCGTTATACTCGATTGAAATCGAGTATGCCGAATAGCGTAGTATTCGATCGAATACCGGCTCGATCGAACACTACTCGCTCATCTCTAGTTATTATCACTATGACATCAATGTGTGTAATACTGTAACTTCACTTTGCACATTATTATATCACTGTGTGCACTATCCCGGCACTGTGAGATCACTATGTGCATTATCCCTGTACTTTGACTTCAATGTATTCCTTATGCTTCTGCAGTAGGGAAACCAATCATAAGCGTTTCTGAGCATGTTGTTGAAATTGGTTATGGTGGAATGGGGCCCCATTACAAGTATTGCTTTGGGGACCCATGATTACTTACATCCCTGCCACTATAATTTTATAAGGGAGGATAAAAGTTACACCACCACATTAGATAAGAAGACTGTGGGATGCATTATTTTAAACCGCACCAAAATTTGGCTCAATGGGCAAATTGGTCAATCTGGCACTTTTTAGCATAATTTGTTCATCTAATTCTTAAGAAATCTTCTGCATCTAGCTTCATAAGGAGAGTATGGCTCACTGGATTATGAATGCGACTTTGTTGGAAAAGGATTAGGCAGAAGTGTCTAATCATATTTATCGTTCAGCCAGAGCTACTGTGATAAATCTAATGCGTGGCTAGACAGCCAGACTAAGGAGATAATGTATTCATATGCAACTTTTTGTACTTCTTAGAGTGTCTACTTAGTTTGAAGTTATTTTTTGTGACATATTTGCAAAATGTTGTTAGATTTGTTGTACAAAATACCTATGGATTTTTCTGTCTAAAGTTTAAACTTTAGTTGGAAGTGAAAGTGACTGGACCCCAAGCTAACAGTGCCAACTAGAGATGAGTGAATCCGTTTATACTGAAATAGAGATGAGAGAAGCAAATAAACAAATCGGGTTTATTATGAACTTTCGAAAATTTTGGAAAGTTTGGGAAAATGAAAAAAGTCCAGAATAGTAGTAAGATCAGTTATTCAGACAAAAGTAATAGTAGTAGTAGGACTCAATTGTCCCGGTTGGCTTCAGAAAGGTGGAACATTATCATTGAATAGAAAGAGGATGAGATTTTGGATTAGATGACTTACTCTTGCTCTCTGTTGCAGCAGGATGGCATGGAGGTGACTTCTGAGTCTGACACCGTGACGTTAAGCCAAGGGTCACAGCATTCCTTCTGATCCTCTTCCTTTCAGCCCCAAAGAAGGATTTTAGTGGATTCCTCTCAGTCTTCACTGTCCTTTCCTAGAGGGGCATGCTGGAGACCCTATGCATAGCTGTGTTGGTGGTGGTAATAGTGGCACCTGTAGCCACGGCATTGGCAGTGGGGGCAGTGACAGTAGCAGTTGGGGCAAATGCAGAGCAGTGGAGGGGGGCATCAAGCCCACCATGATATTTGACAGTATGATAAAAGTGGCAGGGAGTGTGAGGACTCTGATGTCGATTGTGTGCTGGACCGGCAGCCTCAGGAACAATAAAGAGCAGAGGTATAGATGAGCGAATCGAATCTGACGAAGTGAAATTCGTTCCGAATTTCGGCAAAAATTCGATTCGCAACGAAGTTGAATTTCCTAGCGATTCTTGGTAACGAATCGTCTTTTATCCTAAAATGGATGCAAGCACATGGCATGACATGGGGCAAAGAACTCTGGGAGAAAGAATGAAACACCCACAATGCGATCACATGCAGACATGTAGCCAATTAGCAGCCAGCCAGGTCCTGTGCTGTCACAGCCCTATAAATATCCCTGCACTCCTCGATTCAGCCATTTGCCATTGGACTTAGTGCAGGGACAGACGTGAGGAGCGCTAGGGAAAGTGATAGCAAAACCTTGTTACAGAAAAGAAAGACGTTTGAGGAGTTCAGGGATAGATCATCAGAACTGCAGGGAAAGGATAGGGAGGATTTTTTACACAGAATCAATAGGGGAATATCAGGCAGGGAAATCGCGATTCTGTTACACTGCGCAGCAGTCACTGGGCATTGGTGTTAGCCTGTTACATACTGCACTCAGTTCTAAAGGCTGTTTTGGGGTGCTTTATTCAAAGAAGCACCACTTGTGTTCCTTGTTGCAGTGCAGTAACAGGGTCAAAGCCTTGTTTGTGGTACATATAAAAAAAATAAGTAAATAAATAAAAAGAATACAAAGTTTATCTTTTGGGTTGTGTTTGGGGAAAAAAACATATAATCCGTGATTGGCAGCTTGTACATTTTAAAGAAATAGTCGCAGTGTCAGTCGCCAAACAAACAGAAAAGAGGCATATAGTGTGTATTGTTGCTTTGTTAACTAACTTTCTCGGTGAAGTTGATTTGCCAAAAAAATAGTTAAGCCGTGTTTGTAGGCTTGTTCATTTTAAAGAAATAGTCGCAGCGTCAATCGCCAAACAAGCAGAAAAGCGGCATATAGTGTGTATTGCTGCTTTGTTAACTAACTTCCTCAGTGAAGTTGAATTGCCAAAAAAATAGTTAAAGGGAGTCTGTCACCTCCTAGGCCCCTATAAAGTACATAAACATGCCCATAGCACATGTTGTAACAACAGTAATGTTACCTTTGGCGCATTCCTCTGTGTTTTAGAAGTCCCAAAAGCGGAGTTTGAAATATATGCAAATGAATCGCCGCAAGTGCCCAGAGGCGGCGTTTAGTGCCTTGGAGCCCGGGCTCCAGTCCTTTTTGACATAAAATCTCCACCCCCGCTACTGCCTCCGCCTGCCCTGCACCTCATTCGGGTCCTCCTTCTTAGCAGGCAAGATCCCGCGCCTGCGCAGTCTCTCGCCGGGACGGGGCATGCGCACACTGCGATGCGCATTTTGGTTCGGATTTCGCACCGTTGGACTGGCGAATGCGCACTGAGTTCGGCGATGCCGTGCCCAAAATGGGCATCGTATGTGCATGCCCCGTCCCGGCGAGAGACGCGGGATCTTGCCTGCTAAGAAGGAGGACCCGAATGAGGTGCAGGGCGGGCGGAGGCAGTAGCGGGGGCGGAGATTTTATGTAAAAAAGGACTGGAGCCCGGGCTCCAAGGCACTAAACGCCGCCTCCGGGCACTTCCGGCGATTCATTTGCATATATTTCAAACTCCGTTTTTGGGACTTCTAAAACACCGAGGAATGCGCCAAAGGTAACATTACTGTTGTTACAACATGTGCTATGGGTATGTTTATGTACTTTATAGGGGCCTAGGAGGTGACAGACTCCCTTTAAGCCGTGTTTGTCGGCTTGTTCATTTTAAAGAAATAGTAGCAGCGTCAGTCGCCAAACAAACAGAAAAGCGGCATATAGTGTGTGGTGCGGTGCAGTAACCCATTGTTACGCCATATAGTGTGTAGTGCAGTGCAGTAACCCAGTGTTACCCCACTCTGTAGGTGTCGTTATTTTTAAAAGAAATACTTAAGCCGTTCTGTGGTGCTTGCTGTTTCTACAAAAGTTTTTGGAGTGTGTTAGCAAACCCGAAAGGCGCCATATAGTGTGTAGTGCTGTACAGTACTCATTGTAGTGCAGTGCAGCAACCAATTGTTAACCCAATCTGTGGGTGAGCTGACAGGCCCTTCACAGGGGAGGGGCTGTGGCACAAATGTTTCTGGAACAGGCACAGGTAGCAGCAGAGTAAGGGGGCATGGCAGCAGGGGTCACTTTGAGAGGCCAGAGTTCCCGGTGTTATCTAGAGGTCGTGTCTTGAACAGAAACCCAGTGGTTCTTGGATGGTTGACTCGGTCTTCGACTTTGTCGCAAATGAACTCAGACACCCCCAGCCACATCAGCATGGTGGCAGCAGCAGCAGCATGACATTAGCACCCTGCCACCCATAATTGAAGATCCGCTGGACTACTGGGCAGCCACTAGATTTGTGGCCGCAACTGGCCGAGTTTGTGGCATCAGAGCGGGTGTTAGTAGTAGTGCAGCAGGGGCCATAGTTACCCCAAGGAGAACTCACCTGTCCTCCCAAAATGTGGAGAGACTGACCTTTGTCAAGATGAATCAGGCGTGGATCAGCCAGGATTTCCAAGCACCAACGCCTGATGTGTCACATTAGATCATTCATGCTGTTTTTTGACTGTTTCTTCTGGCTGGCTACCTGCCTCACCAAATACTCTGATGCTGCCACCCACCTGATGCCACACATCTGATGCTCCTTCTTACACCCACAATCGTCAGCGGGTAGTGTTATTGCCACCCACCTCCCCACACCCTCCCCACACTGTCGTCGTGCTACTCTATAGTCTGCTGATGCTGCTACTGCCTCCATAATGTAATCGTACCATTCTGTAGTCTGCCCATGCTGCTGTTGCTGTTGCTGCTTCTACTACTACTACTGCTACTGGCTCCATAATGTCGTCGTACTAATCTGTTGCCTCGAAATTGTAATTACAGACATTTGATATTTGCTCGGTGGGCCTCTGACTCGGAAATTAAACTTACAGACATGTGATATTTGCTCACTGGGACTGTGACTCGGAAATTAAACTTATAGACATTAGATATTTGCTTGGTGGGCCTCTGACTCAGAAATTAAACTTAAAGGCATTTGTGATTTTGGTGACACGGAAATTTTACTTACTGACATGTGATATTTGCTCGGTAGGCCTCTGATTCGGAAATTAAAATTGACAACTTGTTCTACGTCAATTTCTCTGGCAAAGACATTCGTGGTTATGAGAACTTTTACCTTCCTATCTCTGTCATCGTACCACCCTGGCCTCTTAATTCTATTCCTGCTGCCACTTCCACACTCTGTTATTGTGCCACTCTGTGGCCTCATAATGCTACAGCTACTGCCACTGCCTCCTCTACACTGTCGTCGTGCCACTCTGTCAGACCTTCTACTGTCTCAGGCAGGTCAAATTGACAACGGTTGACACTTGTTCTACGTCAATTCCTCTGGCACAGACATTAGTGGTTATGAGAACTTTTACCTTCCTATCTCTGTCGTCGTACCACCCTGACCTCTAAATTCTACTCCTGCCACTTCCACACTCTGTCATTGTGCCACTCTGTGGCCTCAAAATTCTACTGCTGCTGCTGCCACTTCCGCGGTCTGTCATTGTGCCAACAGAACAGTTTCTGTAAGAAATCTATATGGAATCAGTGAATTGGTGTAAAAGGAGTGAGCTCTTTGGCGCTCTAGTAGGATCTTGGGCCTCTGCACGGTTCTTTATAGCTGGCGCTAACATTGAACCGTAAGGCTGAGTTCAGACTTAAGTTATTTGGTGAGTTTTGGCCCCATAAATGCCCAAATACGTAAAGTGTGCAGCGATTCTAAGAGTGACGCCTGTTATCTGCATGTCATACTGGCTCACAGTATTGTTTCACTACCACAGCAGACTCCCAATGCGTGTTACTGCAAGGCACAGTGTTCTACACCACTATTCAGGCTCTCTGCAGCCCAGAAGTAGCCGTTTTGTAACACTATTCGCCGCAAATTTATTCGGATCGAATCAAATCTTTTCGGAAAATTCGGCAAACCAGAAGAATTTAATTTTTGAAAAATTTGCTCATCTCTAAGCAGAGGCAACGCACCTCCCAAAGAACAGTCAGAGCCACACCTGATTTTGGATCTGGTAATGCCACTGACACTGTGGGTGGGTTAGGCTGCCTCTAGCTCTGTGCTAGCAACTAATGTATGGTGTTTTTTCTCTACAAGGCAGGCACATAAAACCATAGCTGTGTGCAAGATTTGCAGGCTTACAATAAGCAGTGGCTGTTCAAACACAATCACAGGTACCAGAGATATATTGCAGCACATGAGGTGGCATCACTGGATACTTTAGGGAGATGTAACTGGCCAGTTTCCCAATCAGAAAAAAATTTGTCCTCTTATTTCTGGTCCTCTTTGTGGCAGCCAACCCACCTCCCTAAGCAATATGGTATCATTGTCATCATCATCACCTTCTTCTCCTGCTAACATTCCTTTTTGTCTTCTGCTCCATTGTGAAACACCTATAATGGAATGTTTCTCCACCAGCAATTAGCTTGTCTACAACCTGAGCCCCACCTGGCCACATCACTGCCGTAACATTTAATAATGCCTTGTACTCTCAGGTGGCGGAGAACATGGGCCGCTCCTTGCAATTCTCGCTGTACAGCAAGCTGCACTCCACAGTGGACACCTGGAGCAGCTGTTACAGACAGGAACAGTACATTTATGTCACAGCCCTCTGGTTCAATGTTTTTTGCTGCAGCAGAGATGCAGCACCCCAGCCACATGGCAATTCCATTCCAACTCCAACTGGGCAAGGTGGTCAACGGAAATGGTTGCAACATCCTGTCCACCCTGAACCTGTGCAAAATAGCACATACTTCTTGCATGGTACAAGTACACTGGCTTGTGAAAGGTGCTGGCAATATCCAGGAGACTGTCCCTCTTTTCAGACATTCTTAAATGGTGAGGAACACTCTTCTGGACTCGTAGTGACAGAATGATCTGTAGCTAAACCGATTAATCTGCATCTGTACAAGCAGCAGAAAGCTGTGACCGATTTTGTCATGCACCAGATCGCCTCAGCATGGAGCATGTGTTGTTTCGAGGTCGGTCAGCTTATGTCATTCATGCTGAAGTTGTCCGTCATCCCCCACAAATGTATTTGTGAAAAGACGCTGATGCTCATGCAACAGGTGGCAACAGAGGAGGAAGAAGAACAGCTAACGCATCTTGTTGTCTGCCTGTAGCTGTTGGGCTTCCACAATGAGGAACTCCCATGGGGGAAGAGGGGAGGGATGAGGATGAGGTACTACCACTGGAGGAGTTGGAGTCAGAGTAGCAAGAGGATAATTATAATATTACGATTATGGTGACACCGATTGTCTCAGTGAAGACTTGGAGTTGGAAAGAGCTAGCTCCTTGGGCATACTGTCAAGAATGGTGAGCTGTATAGTCGTTTTCATGCTACCATGACAGGTGAATCTTATTAACATCAAGCAGTCTGATGATTATTTGGTAACCATACTTTTAGACCCTCGCTATCAACACAAAATGGGGGAATGTTTTCCTACTTCCGAAAGGGAAGCCACATTATGTTGTAAAAAAAGAACACTGTGTACGCAGCTTTTAGCAAGCAGCCACCTGCGTGTTTGAAAGGGAAGCCCCTCTCCATCTCCTGCAGAGTCAACCCTCTGCTTGTGGCAGCAGGAGCCACAACAGCAGTGCAGCAGCAGCCAGTTCAGTCTTCTCCACATAGCTTTTCATGTGCCATGCCAGGCCAATCAGCAAGCCGAGATCTCCCACTTCAGTACCCAAGTTCATGTCTACCTATACTGTGGCCTGTCTCCAGGGCATACACTGTTTCCTGATCCTATGGATTTCTGGGCAGGCAGACTGGAACAGTGGCCTGAACTGGCACAGTATATTCTCTTTCTTCTTTCTTTCCCAATCTCCAGTGTTATCTCAGAAAAGGTTTTCAGCGCTGCAGGGGGCATTGTGACACCAAAATGGACCATGTTGTCCTCTGCCAGTGTCAAATTATTACTTTTGTCAAAATGAACTGAGCCTGGATTCTGGGGGATTTTCACACTCCTCCAACTGAGACCGATGAATAGATCTGGCTTTGCTGATGGTGCCCTATCTTGCCACTGTCTACCATAATGCTGCTTACTTATCATGTTCTGCTGCTATTGTTCCTCGAACAAGCCACTGCCACCATCATGCCACTGCTGCAGCCTATCATCATGTTTTTTATGGCTGCTGCTGCCCACATCATGCCACTGCTGCTTCCAAACTACCATCATGTTTTTTATGGCTACTGCTGCTACCTGCATCATGCCACTGCTGTCTGCTGTTTCATAACTACCATCAGGTTTTATACGGATGCTGCTACCTGCATTATGCCACTGCCACCTTCATACCACTGTTGCTACCTAACTACCATCATATTTCTTATGGTTTGGACAAGAGATTTTATATTTGATACAAAACTAGCAAGTTGAAATCTTGTACGTAAGTAAATAAAAACCATTACATCTAACTGTGAAGGTGGTACATCACTATTTTATACTCTTTTTTCCAAGACTAACCGGGAAGATATTTAATCAAGGAAAGAATCCACATCGATGGAGGATCAGTGCATGTTGAGAAAACGTAGCTGGAGAAGATTGTGGGGAGACCATAGAGTCTGGAATCCTGAGGCGGCATAGTTGGTGATGAGAAGGATTTTCCTCCACTAGTTGTTCTAAGATTGTTCCCGTGGCGCGGATTCGGTAATGCTTTATATTTCTTATGGCTACTGCTGCTGCCTCCATCATGCCAATGCTGCTTTCATACCACTGCTGCTGCCTAACTACCCTCATGTTTCGTACAGCTGCTGCTGCCTACACTATGCCACTACCTCCTACATGCCACTGCTGCTGACTGCCTATCAACATGTTCCATATGGCTGCTGCCCCTGCCTCCATCGTGCCACTGCTGCGGCTTGTTCTGTAAAGCTGATGCTGCCTGCATGAAGCAACTTCGGCCATCAAGCCACTGCTGATGCCTGCCTGCGTACCTGGTGCCATCATGGTCCGTAAGGATGCTGCTGCCTGACAACATGTACCATATGACTTCTGCACCTGCTTCCACCACCTCAGATGCAGTGTTCATCGCTGATCACGGCATCTGAAATTAAAATTGAGGCCTTTCAGGGGTTAATCAGGAAAAAAGAGGTTATCAGAGAGGTTATCCTGGTCATTGGTCATCTTGATTGAAGAAACAGCGCAAAATTGCGTGGTGACGAGATGACGTGGTGGCACTTTATAATAGGGCTTCCTCGTCAATATCAGAGATTCAGCTCTTCTATATAGTACACTGTCCTATTCAGGGATCCTTTATAGCAGTTTGCCTGTGTATGAAAACAATAATTCTTTGAAGCAGCAGCAGGGTTAGGTAGTGGCATGTACAATGTTGCAATTAATATTATTTTATAGCAGGGATGGCTAAATGTGTAAAAAAAGAAAGGCATGATCTTCCTTCTATGCCTACAATACTTTGCACACAAACTATACGCTCTGTGAGGATGGTCCATTTGGTGTAAGGAAGACCTGCGATTGCCCAGTAAAAAAATGTGGTTCTTGGTTTGTCCATCAGAAATGATTCAGTGAACTGGAGGCCAGAGTGACTTGATTATCAGGTTAGCATCAGTTGGCTGTAGGCCAGACTGGGTAGTTCATTGCAAAAGGGAGTGACAAGTTGTCTAGGGAGATGCTGCATAGTGAACCACCTGGCCTTCTCTTGGAAATCATTGCAATATCGACAAGCAAAGCCTAAAGGACTTCACTGTAAAGCAGACTATGAAGAGTTTTTACCACTTTAGAGTAGTGGGGCTGAGATAGTCTTAGAAGGAACAGCTTTTGAAGGTTTGTGCATGTTATTGCTGAAACTGCATAGGCTAAGCATAACATCAGCTGTGGGAGGGGTTAGATCTGGGGAGTCTGCTGGAGCTGTGTGAGATGTCCAAAAGGGAGCCAAAGTGAGTGATGATGTTAGATTCAAAAACACATATAGAAGCAGTATTTTTCTGAAGGCTGAAGAATTTTTATCTCTATTTACATATTGACCCTAATCCATTTCTGGACTGGATAGCTTTAAGGGGACAGTTCCTATTTTTCTCTTTCTAATTATTTTTAGGGGTTGAAAATGGCAGACATGCTATTAAAGTTTGAAGAATGCTTGCAAAAAATGAGTGTGTTTGGTAACTGTATACTGCTATAAGTATATTTGACATTTTATACCCGTGCTGAGTTTAAGGAAAAGCTGCTATAAGATTAAAATGGAAAAACATGATTCTTTTTCACACTTGAATGATGTACAGGATTCCCCAGTCAAGGATGACAGAAGCCAATGCAGTGCAATTCAGAGCTCACGTGGGGCAACAAGCTTGGCAGAGTTGTTACAAGAGAAAACAGGGAAGTTGGACTAGGATTTTGAAGTACTGTAAGCACTGCCACAGGCTACCCTACTGCCGCCACTGGATGTTGCTGTGTTTATGCCCTCCCTAGGCTTTGAAGACGTAGGCCAATTAATGAACACCACTGTGCCTTTACTGTTAGCTAATTACCATGTAGGATTCAGCTGGTTCATCTAGTTGCATAATCCAGCACTCTCTCAGTGCTGCTTGCATGCTGCTGACCAGGAGGTCCTGTCTGACTGCACTCACAGGAATGTAATTACAAATTACAATTGCAATGTTGTTATGCATGGTGGCCAAAACCTTAATAATAGAATATATTTATATGTACAAGTTTATTAATAATTCTGACCAAAAGACTATAAACCAATAAAGTTTATAGATATCATAACGGAAAATTGCCTCGTTGAAGATGCAAATATCATGGTCTTCAAGTGCTGATCACAACCCTTGAGGATATACAGTAGCTGCTGGAAAATGACCAGTAACAGTATAAGGTGCCTATAAAAGAAGAAGACGAAATCAGAGCAAGATACAAATATGGAGAGGGAGAAAAAGAGACTGAGAAACTTATGGAATTAATGAAATTATATATGGAAGAACTATTACTACAACTGATATACAGAGCAGAAGAACCAGGCAGTAAAGAATGGCTTAGGCATTGCCTTTCCATGAATATTCCACAGACAATTGGACTAGAGCCCCTCCATGCCAGTGACACAACAAGCCACGGACAATGTGATGATAACAACACTCTTAGTACTAGTAAATTGTGCATTAATGAGAGGTCACTGGAGGAACATCTGTATCTATGCAGTAGTATGTTTCAGTACATGGACTCCATATTCAAAGCTCACAAAAACGTTGGTGACAAGGCATGGAGCACATTTGATGAAATGTATAGATAGAAATTAGCCATGTATCCATCCAAGTCATGGGGAGCTAAAGACTTGGTCTTTGGCTAAACGTAATGCTGCCCAAAATATTGATATAATAAAATAAATATACAGGGTGGGCCATTTATATGGATACACCTAAATAAAATGGGAATGGTTGGTGTTATTAACTTCCTGTTTGTGGCAGATTAGTATATGGGAGGAGGGAATCTTTTCAAGATGGGTGGTGACCATGGCGGCCATTTTTAAGTCGGCCATTTTGGATCCAACTTTAGTTTTTTCAATGGGAAGAGGGTCATGTGACACATCAAACTTATTGAGAATTTCACAAGAAAAACAATGGTGTGCTTGGTTTTAAATTACATTATTCTTTCATGAGTTATTTACAAGTTTCTGACCACTTATAAAATGTGTTCAAAGTGCTGCCCATTGTGTTGGATTGTCAATGCAACCCTCTTCTCCCACTCTTCACACACTGATAGCAACACTGCAAGAGAAATGCTAGCACAGGCTTCCAGTATCCATAGTTTCAAGTGCTGCACATCTCGTATCTTCACAGCATAGACAATTGCCTTCAGATGACCCCAAAGATAAAAGTCTAAGGGGGTCAGATCGGGAGACCTTGGGGGCCATTCAACTGGCCCACAACAACCAATCCACTTTCCAGGAAACTGTTCATCTAGGAATGCTCGGACCTGACAACCATAATGTGGTGGTGCACCATCTTGCTGGAAAAACTCAGGGAACGTGCCAGCTTCAGTGCATAAAGAGGGAAACACATCATCATGTAGCAGTTGAATGGTCCCCAAGGTCTCCCGATCTGACCCCCTTAGACTTTTATCTTTGGGGTCATCTGAAGGCAATTGTCTATGCTGTGAGGATACGAGATGTGCAGCACCTGAAACTACGGATACTGGAAGCCTGTGCTAGCATTTCTTCTGCAGTGTTGCTATCAGAAGTTTTAGTACAGCAGGCCCATTTTTTTTTTTTTATATATAATACACTTATATACAGAAAATGTTGAATCCCAGGGCTAAGGGTCGAGGACGAGGGCGTGGGCATTCAATTACTGCAGGGGGCAGAGGCCGTGGTCGCAGTCTGTGGGTGATGATATTGTTGACTTAGTGGAAGAAGTGTGTAAAGAGGTGTCGGACGATGAGGAGACACGGTTGTCAGACAGTGGTGAAGTTGTTCTCAGGGCAGGAAGTCCGAAGGGGGAGCAGACTGAGGAATCGGAGGATGACGAGGTGACTGACCCAAGCTGGGTTGATAAGCCGAGTGAAGACAGTGCTTCTGAGGCAGAGGCGAGTGCTGCACCAGAACAGGTTGGAAGAGGCAGTGGTGTGGCCAGAGGGAGAAGCAGGGCCAGAGCTGGTGCATCAGCAGCAACTGTTTCACGTAGGGAAGCTCCCGTGGCGAGGCCTAGATGTTCGCAAGTCTAGAGGTTCTTTAAAGAAACTGAGGATGACCGACGGACTTTGGTGTGCAACCTGTGCCACACCAGGATCAGCAGGGGTGCCACCACTACTAGCCTAACCACCATCAGCATGCGCAGGCATATGAGTGCTAAACACCTCACACAATGGAACCAAGGCCGTTCACCTCCTGCGGGTCACACCACTGCTCCTTCCCCTGTGTCACTTGCTGCCTCTGCTAGTCAACCCCCTGCCCAGGACCCTGGCACGAGCGCCTCCCACTGGAAAACCACACCTTCGCCTCCACGATCCTCCACAGTGTCCACCAATGTGTCCCTGCGCAGCGTTCAGCTGTCTTTACAGCAGACACTGGAGCGCAAGAGGAAATACAGTTCCACCCACCCACATGCCCAAGCCCTCAACGTCCACATCTCCAAATTGCTGAGCCTGGAGATGCTGCCCTATAGGCTGGTAGAGACCGAGGCCTTTCGCAACCTCATGGCGGTTGCTGCACCTCGGTATTCTGTCCCTAGCCGCCACTATTTTTCCCAATGTGCCGTCCCAGCCCTACACCAGCACGTGTCACAGAACATCATCCGTGCCCTGACCAACGCTGTTTCTGAAAAGGTCCACCTAACCACAGACACATGGACAAGTGCTGCTGGACAGGGACACTATATATCATTGACGGCACATTGGGTTAACTTGGTGGAGGCTGGGACAGAGTCTGACCCTGGGGCCGCTCATATACTGCCCACACCGAGGATTGCGGGGCCTACCTCGGTCACGGTCTCTCAGACATTCTATGCCTCCTCCTCCGACCTCTCCTCCTCCTCCACATTCTACTCCGAATTACCATCCGTGGGCACGGCGCCTTCAGTCGGTAGCTCTAGGCGCAGCAACAGTGCCGTGGGTAAGCGCCAGCAGGCGGTGCTCAAACTGCTGAGCTTAGGTGACAAAAGGCACACCACCCAAGAACTATTACAGGGCATCACGGCGCAGACCGATCTGTGGCTGGCACCACTGAACCTCAAGCCAGGCATGGTTGTGTGTGACAACGGGCGTAACCTGGTGGCGGCTCTGCAACTCGGCAGACTGACACATGTGCCATGCCTGGCCCACGTGTTCAATCTAATAGTTCAGCAGTTCATCAAGACATACCCCAATCTGTCTGATTTGCTCACCAAGGTGCGCCGCATCTGTGCGCATTTCCGCACTCACCGACTGTTGTGCGATGTGCACACAAGATAGAATTCTACATTAAACATGTTATCCAGAGTTTACCAGCAGCGCAGATCGATTGTAGACTGCCAGATGTCAACTTCCACCAGAACTGGTAGTCAGGTCAGTCAGCTTCCTCAAGTCTACAATGAAGAGTGGACGTGGATGTCTGATATCTGCCAGGTGTTGAGCAACTTTGAGGAGTCAACACAGATGGTCAGCGGTGATGCCGGCATTATTAGCCTCACCATCCCGCTGCTTTGCCTGTTAAAAAATTCACTGCTCAGCATGAAGTCGGAAGCTTTGCGCTTGTCACAAGAAACGGTGGAGGAAGATACGTCCCTTGATAGCCAGAGTACCCTCCGGTCTGTTTCTCAGCGCGTATCGGAGGAGGGGGATGAGGATGAGGAGGAAGAGGAGGAGAATGTTGGCAAGACAGAAGAGGGTACCAGTGCTCAGTCCTTATTAACTGTTGAGCGTGTATGGGCTGAAGAGGAGGACTTGGAGGAGGAGGAGGAAATGGAGAGTCAGGACAGTGAGGAGAGGGAATTCTTGCATGTTGGGACTCTGGCGCACTTGGCAGACTTCATGTTAGGCTGCCTATCTTGTGACCCTCACGTTAGAAGCATTTTCGCCTGCTCACTCTGTCGTCACCACCATAGCGGTTTGCACTATAGCAGCCCAAGTCTGCACATTCCACTTTTTCTCTCCAAGTGACCGATACTACACGTCACATTAGAAAATATGTTCTTTTGCTCTCAGTGATACAAATCCATTTCATACAGCTCAGTGGAACAATTCTGTGAGTTACAGTCCAGCACCTCAGTCTGCACAGACCACAATCCGTTGTTTCTGTGTAATTGATCTATACTGCACGTCACGTAAAAAATATGTTTTTTTGCTCTCAGTGATACAAATCCATTTCATAAAATCCTTTCTTTCTCTTTAACTGATCTATACTAAACGTCACTTTTAAAAATACGTCTTTTTCCTCTCTTTCTATCTCTCTAATCTATTTTTCCGGATAGGTGACGTATACGGTAATAAACCGAAAAGAATAGATACAACACATGCCCCACTTGATCAATTTCATAGTTGACAACCATACCTAAATTGACAGCCACAGCCATACAGGGCCACGCTAAATTTTTCCTGTGCTCTACCTGCTACCGTCGTGTAGCTCGGTCAATGTGTAGTCACAGCCATACAGGGCCACGCTAAATTTTTCCTGTGCTCTACCTGCTACTGTCGTGTAGCTTGGTCAATGTGTAGTCACAGCCATAGAGGGCGACGCTAAATTTTTTATGTGCTCTACCTGCTACCGTCGTGTAGCTCGGTTACTCTGACCGAGTCTGACCCTGGGGCCGCTCATGTACTGCCCACTTGGAGGATTGCGGGGCCTACCTCGGTCACGGTTTCTCAGACTTACTATGCCTCTTCCTCCAACCCCTCCTCCTTCGAATTACCATCCATACTTCACCTCCTGCTACCTCAGTCTAACTCGGTCACTCTGTTGTCACCGCAATGCTGCGTCAGGCTAAATTTTTGGGTTGCTCACCTGCTACCTCATCTACCTTGGTCACTTGTTGGTGTCACCGCCATGCTGGCTCAGGCTTATGCCTGCATCGTGTGGCTGGGGATAGGAGAGCTGAGAGCTCTTTGAATGAGAAGGTGTGTCCAAACTTTTGGTCTGTACTGTACATAAAAACCTTTTGTGAATCTTTCTAACAATAGATTAGCACTCTCCTTGCATACCTGGCACAGGTTGCACACCACAGTCCGTCGGTCATCCTCACTTTCTTTAAAGAACCTCCAGACTTGCGAACATCTAGGCCTCGCCACGGGAGCTTCACTAAGTGAAACAGTTGCTGCTGATGCACCAGCTCTGGCCCTGCTTCTCCCTCTGGCCACACCACTGCCTCTTACAACCTGTTCTGGTGCAGCACTCGCCTCCGCCTCAGAAGCACAGTCTTCACTCGGCTTATCAACCCAGCTTGGGTCAGTCACCTCGTCATCCTCCGATTCCTCAGTCTGCTCCCCTCTCGGACTTCCTGTCCTGACAACAACTTCACCACTGTCTGACAATCGTGTCTCCTCATCGTCCGACACCTCTTTACAAACTTCTTCCACTAAGTCAACATTGTCATCATCATCACCCACAGACTGCGACAGTTGGAAAACTTGGGCATCGGGAACGAGGTCAGCAGCAACCTGAGAAGTGGTTTGTGACTCTGTGAAGGGTCCAGAAAACAGTTCCTCAGAGTATGCCGGATCGCATTCCAAATTTTCCTGGGAGGGGGCAGACTGGGGGGAAGGAGGTTGAGGTGGAGGAGCCAGTCCTCTACCACGTGTCCCTGTAATTTGAGACATGAAGCTAGGGAGAGTAGCTCTGCGGCGTTCCCCTGCTCCCTCATCAGCAGGTACTGTCTCACCCTGCCCAGGACCACGGTCTTTGCCCCCTGCAGTAATTGAATGCCCACGCCCACGCCCTCGCCCTCGTCCTTTAGCCCTGGTGTTCAACATTTTAGGTATATAAGTGTATTATATAAAAATATAAAATATATAATATAATATATATAAAATAAATGGGCCTGCTGTACTGAAACCCACAAACTTGTTCAATCTGAACAAGAAAATATATAGGTGGATAAGTTACAGCAAAATTACGTATGTTATTACGTACCGTGCAGTATGGAGCAATTACACGGAAACTATTAAATTAGGCAGACTTGATCTGCTTAATTGCAACCCAGACAAATGTCGCACAGAGATTTTTCTAATGTAGCTGTATAAGTGAGAGCAAACGACCTTTTTCACTGACGTGACGTACATAATGGGTCACCTGGACAGAAAATACGGATTGTGCTTTGTATATAGGTGGATAAGTTAGTGCAAAATTACGTATGTTATAACTTACCGTGCAGTATGGAGCAATTACACAGAAACTATTAGATTAGGTAGACTTGATCTGCTTAATTGCAACCCAGACAAATGTCTCACATAGGTTTTTCTAATGTAGCTGTATAAGTGAGAGCAAAAGACCTTTTTCACTGACGTGACGTACAGAATGGGTCACCTGGACAGAAAATACGGATTGTACTTTGTATATAGGTGGATAAGTTAGAGCAAAATTACGTACATGTATGTTATTACGTACCGTGCAGTATGGAGCAATTACACAGAAACTATTAGATTAGGAACACTTGGTCTGCTTAATTGCAACCCAGAAAATGTCGCACAGCGATTTTTCTAATGTAGCTGTATAAGTGAGAGCAAAAGACCTTTTTCACTGATGTGACATACAGAATGGGTCACCTGGACAGAAAATACGGATTGTGCTTTGTATATAGGTGGATAAGTTAGAGCAAAATTATGTATGTTATTACGTACCGTGTAGTATGGAGCAATTACACTGAAACTATTAGATTAGGCAGACTTGGTCTGCTTAATTGCAACCCAGACAAATGTCGCACAGAGATTTTTGTAATGCAGCTGTATAAGTGAGCTCAAAAGACCTTTTTCACTGACGTGACGTACAGAATGGGTCACCTGTAGAGTTGAGCGAATCCTAAAAGATTCGGGGATTCGGTATTCGGCCCGAATTTTCCGCGGGATTCGTGGGTTCGAGCCGAATCACGAATCCCATTAAAGTCTATGGGAGACCCGAATATGTTTGCAGGGGCCAAAGGTTCTGCACAGTCAAGTTTGCCCCAACATGTGAAAACCTCAGAAAAAGATGGAAACACCTTGGAAATGCATAGGAAACACCAGGGGCAGCATGTAGGGATGCCTCTGAGGCTCCCTAATTGCACCATTTTTTCTAAATCTGGCCAATAGTCTGGTGATGACCCCAAGGCAATTTTCAGGGACACGGTAATGGTGACCCACTTAAAAATGCTGCCTGACAACCTGGCAGTGAACCCCTGATTGTCTGTCTTTCAATAAGATTGCAGTGTAAAGCATGGTGGTGAGCCTCAGTCTGCCTTTTTGGATGGAGATTGCATGTGGTCACGTACTCCCTGGAACCCCATAGTCACCCCTTCTCTGATGTGCTACCCCAGAACATTCTCTGCCCCAATTCGCAAGACCTTTTGCAGTCTCAGTGTGCTGACAGTGGGGATTTACCAGTGTTGTCTGAGGAGGTGGTGGACAATGGCGAGACACAGGTGTCGGGGGGTGAGGTCAGGGGCGTAGCTATAGGGGAAGCAGGGGAAGCAGCTGCTTTGGGGCCCAGACCCACAAGGGGCCCACTCAGGAGGGAGACTAAAAGATTGTATTGTCAGGGCCCCCTCAACAGTATTATACAATGACATTATATACAGTGACACTATAGGAAACGGATGGAGAGGCTGTCAGGCCTTGTCTGGGAGAGCTCAATCTTCACTAGCCACAAGAGTGAGGGTTGCATGTGAGTTGGGGGTTGAGAAGAAGTTTCTGGGAGCCCTGTTCAAAAATTTGCTGTGGGGCCCAGTTACAGTGGGGACTCCTTGGAGGGACTTTCTCATGATGAGACAGATTCAACTTGGGTGGATCAGGGACAGGAACAGACCTTTTTTCTTTTTTTTTGTGTTTATTTAACTTTTATTTAGCACAAATAACCACAGAGATATTTATTCGTTCTCTTCGCTGCGCAGTCTGGCGTTGGGGTTCGTCACTTTGATGGCGAGCTGTGCCGCTCTCTCCACAATGGTCTTTCGGTTCTTTGAGGAGACGTTGTGGGCGATTTCTGCACAGAAGGACTTGTTGCTCATCAACAGAACCTCGAGCTCCTTGACATTGTGGACCAGGAATTTGCGGAACCCTGTGGGCAGCATGTGTTTGGTCTTCTTGTTGCTACCGTACCCAATGTTGGGGATCAGGATCTGCCCCTTGAACCTCCTGCATGCTCTGTTGTCAATACCTCTGGGTTTACGCCAGTTACGCTTAATCTTTACTTAACGGTCTGATTGGTGGCGGATGAACTTCTTTGTCCGCTTCTTGACGATCCTGGGCTTAATGAGTGGCCGGAGAGCCGCCATGGTACCGGTTCGGAGCGTCCGCCTTCTCCGCAGACAGCCCTAGGCAGAGAGCGGAACAGATCAATTTTAAGTGTGAGGCAACATCAGCACCACAACCGCTTGGGAGAGGCAGTGGGCATTGTGTTTAGAAAGGCTGATGGGCTTCCGTCAGCACTGTGTGTATAGAACCCCATGGCCTTTCATAAAAAATTTGGTTACAAAGCCGCATGACTCCTGAAAAATTGTTTTTAGAAAGCCGGATGACTTTCCTGAAAAATTGTTAGTAGAAAGACGGATGACTTTCCTGAAAAATTGTTAGTAGGAAGCCGGATGACTTTCCTGAAAAATTGTTGCATATGCAACTCAGATGAAGAGGAGGAGGAGGAAAGCAAGCAATTTAGGAGGTAGCCTAAGGTGGGGATGAGAACTGGGGGGATATCCATGACCTGTTCATCTTGATGAACGTGAGGATGTCGGTGTTGTCGGTGGACAGGCGCGTCTGTTTGTCTGTAATGATACCCCCGGCGGCACTAAAAACCCTTTCAGACAGTACACTTGCAGCAGGGCAGGCAAGCACCTCAAGAGCGTACTGCGCTAGTTCTGGCCACCTGTCCAGCTTGGCCAGCCAGTAATTATATGGTGTGGAGTTATCGGTCAGGACGTTGGTCTGGTCCGCGACATACTCCCTCACCATCTTGCGGTAATGTTCCGCCCTGCTCTGCCTGCCCTGTGGCTGTGTCGTAATGTCTTGCTGGGGTTTAAGAAACTTGGCAAAAGCATGGAATAGTGTACCCCTGCCCTTGGCGCCTACACTGACTTTCCCCCCCCCTCTCCTCTCCAACTTCAGCCACTGCAGTCCGCCCCCTGTTGCTCGACTGGTCTGGAAAGGCCTGTAGCAGTTTCTGAACCAGGGCCTTGTGGTAGAAAGTGACTCGGGTGCTCCTTACCTCCACGGGTATAAGTTGGGCAAAGTTGTCCTTGTAGCGTGGGTCAAGGAGGGTGTACACCCAATAGTCATTGGTGGACAGTATCCTCTTGACCCGGGGATCACGACAAAGACAGCCAAGCATAAAGTCTGCCATGTGCCCTACTTTGCCAACACGCAAGCCTTCAGCATCCTCACTTAGCGGACTCTCCATCTCCTCCTCCCCCCCTTCCTCCGACCCCAATTCATCCTCCTCAGCCTATACAAGCTCAACAGGTAGCATGGAATCACCCCCTGATGCATGGTGCCCATGAGTTTCTTCCTCCTCCTCAGCCTCCTCCTCCTCCTCAGTTTCGCGCTGCGAAACTGACAACAGGGTGCTCTCAATGTCACTGTCTTCCCCCACCTCCTGTGACACTGCTGAATTCTCAGATCTTAGGTTCCTCAAGGAGTTCTGGATGAGGCACAACAGAGGGATGGTGACACTGATGATGTGTGCATCACCACTGACCATCTCTGTTGCCTCCTCAAAGGGACCTAAGACCTGGCAGATGCCAGCCATCCACATCCACTCCTCAGCATATACATGAGGAAGCTGACTGGCCTGACTACCACCTCGGGGGATCAGCTGGCAGTCTACAACTGCCCTGCGTTGTTGGTACACCCTGGCTAGCATGTGTAACATCGAATTCCAATGCGTGGGAACGTCACACAGCAGCTGGTGAACAGGGAGTTGTAGCTGCCCTTGCACAGTCCTGAGGGTCGCGGCATCGGTGGTGGACTTGCGAAAATGGGCGCATATGCGCCGCACCTTGGTGAGCAACTCACTCAACTGGGGGTAGGTCTTGAGGAACCGCTGGACCACCAAGTTGAGCACGTGGGCCATGCATGGCACGTGAGTCAGCCTACCAAGATGCAGAGCCGCCACCAGGTTACGCCCATTATTGCAGACCACCATTCCTGGCTGAAGGTTCAGCGGCGCCAGCCACATATTGGTCTGCCCCCTGATGCCCTGTAAGAGCTCTTCAGCCGTGTGCCTCTTATCCCCCAGGCTCAGCAGTTTCAGGACTGCCTGCTGCCGCTTCCCTACCACAGTGCTGAAACTGCTGGCCATCGAGGAAATGAGACATGACGATTGGGGCATCACTGCCACTTTGAAGGAGGAGGAGGTGGAGGAGGAGGTGGAGGCATAATGTGCCGGAGACACACAGACGGAACTATGTCCCGCAATTCGTGGTGTGGGTAGCACATGTGCAGCCCCAAGATCGGTCTCTGCTCCAGCCTCCACCAGATTGACCCAATGTGCCGTGAGGGAGATGTAATGTCCCTGGCCACCGGTACTCGTCCACGTATCTGTAGTCATGTGGACTTTACCACAAACCGCGTTTTTGAGAGCGTGGGCGATGTTCTCAGACACATGCCGGTGCAGGGCAGGGGAGACACATCGGGCAAAATAGTGTCGGCTGGGGACAGAGTAACGGGGGGATGCTGCCTCCATAAGGTTGCGGAAGGATTCTGTCTCCACAAGCCTGTACGGCAACATTTCCATACTAATCAGCTTGGCGATGTGCACATTTAGAGCTTGCGCATGGGGGTTGGTGGCTGCGTACTTGCGCTTGCGTTCAAATGTCTGCGGTAGAGACAGTTGAACGCCACACTGGGACACATGAGTGGAGGAGAGGGAGGGAGATGGAGCTGGAGGGGTCCATTCGGGGCTGGAGGCTGCAACATCCTGGCTAGGACGAGACACAGTTGCTGGACTAACTGTGTCAACGTCACCAGCTGACAGAAGTGCAAACCATTTGGTGGGGTGTTTTCTCGCCAAATGTTTGCGCAGGCTACTAGTGGTCAGGTTGTTGCGTTTTGAACCCCTGCTCATTGACGTGAGGCACAGCTTGCACACCGCCAAACGAGGATCGGCCTCATCATCCTTAAAGTACTCCCAAACTAAGGAGTGGCGCATAGTACGGGCTGGAGCGTGACCTCTAGGAGCACTTGGGGAAGTAGTGACTCTGCCCTGGCTTCTCCCTCGTCACAGTTCTCTGGCTCTCTCAACAGCTTGTGGTGCTGATGTCGTCTCACAGTCTGAACCACTGCCTCCAGTTGCCTCATCCACCCTAGTAAGATCTGTCCCCTCATCATCCCCCAGGTCTTCCTCAGACTCCACAGTGACGTCCCTGACAACTACCTCCGCCAACAGTGTCTCGTCGTCATCTTCCACCAGCTCCTCAGATGTCACTGCTAACTCCCCACTCTCATAACCCGGAGACAGCAAAAGGTCCTGAGAATCAGGGCATAGCAGCTCGTCCACTGGCACATCAGGGAAGTGGTGTCTGAAGAGTTCCATGGATAAATTTTGTCCGTGGGACATACCCCTAGAGGGTTCTGGCTGGGGAGAAGGAGGGCGAGTTGGAGGACAGACACCCTGGCTCAGAGAAGTCGACTGGCTGGATGAGGGGGCAGACGAAATGTGGCTGGACGTGCTCTCTGCAATCCACTGAACCACCTCCCGTTGTTGTTTGGGATCTGTCAGAGTTGTAGGACGCTGCCCTACCAACTTCTGGAGTCGACCAGGCACCCTGACCTTACGTGTTTCCACTGTACCCACAGCAGCCGGCACTGTGTCACCACGCACACCACGGTCATCACCGCTGACCACAGCACCACCACGATTCCCACCTCTCCCTCCACGACCACCTCTTCCACCTCTCCCAGCTCTTCCCCCTCTCCCCCTGACCCTAGGGTTCTCCATGTGCATAGTAGCAGTATTATATTATTATAATTGTAAAGATTCAATACGGAATCTATAGACTGTGAGGTATATAGAAGGCTGATGAAATATATTCCCTTGTCGCAGCACCGTGTATTACAGAGAGCACTAAAATGCACTGGCCAATATAGATATATTGCTATGTAGGTAAAATTATCTTCAGATCTATCAAGAAATAGCACGCAGTATTTGTATATCACACTGGAATCTAAATTTCAATACGGAATCTATAGACTGTGAGGTATATAGAAGGCTGATGTAGTATATTCCCTAGTCGCAGCACCGTGTACTACAGAGAGCACTAAAATGCACTGGCCAATATAGATATATTGATATCTAGGTAAAATTATCTTCAGATCTATCAAGAAATAGCACGCAGTATTTGTATATCACACTGGAATCTACAGATCAATACGGAATCTATAGACTGTGAGGTATATAGAAGGCTGATGTAATATATTCCCTAGTCGCAGCACCGTGTACTACAGAGAGCACTAAAATGCACTGGCAAATATAGATATATTTATATCTAGGTAAAATTATCTTCAGATCTATCAAGAAATAGCACGCAGTATTTGTATATCACACTGGAATCTACAGATCAATACGCAATCTATAGACTGTGAGGTATATAGAAGGCTGATGAAATATATTCCCTTGTCGCAGCACCGTGTATTACAGAGAGCACTAAAATGCACTGGCCAATATAGATATATTGATATCTAGGTAAAATTTTCTTCAGATCTATCAAGAAATGGCACGCAGTGTTTGTATATCATACTGGAATCTACAGATCAATACGGAATCTATAGACTGTGAGGTATATAGAAGGCTGATGTAATATATTCCCTAGTCGCAGCACCGTGTACTACAGAGAGCACTAAAATGCACTGGCCAATATAGATATATTGATATCTAGGTAAAATTATCTTCAGATCTATCAAGAAATAGCACGCAGTATTTGTATATCACACTGGAATCTACAGATCAATACGGAATCTGTAGACTGTGAGGTATATAGAAGGCTGATGTAATATATTCCCTTGTCGCAGCACCGTGTATTACAGAGAGCACTAAAATGCACTGGCCAATATAGATATATTGATATCTAGGTAAAATTATCTTCAGATCTATCAAGAAATGGCACGCAGTATTTGTATATCACACTGGAATCTACAGATCAATAAGGAATCTATAGACTGTGAGCTATATAGAAGGCTGATGTAATATATTCCCTAGTTGCAGCACCGTGTATTACAGAGAGCACTAAAATGCACTGGCCAATATAGATATATTGATATCTAGGTAAAATTATCTTCAGATCTATCAAGAAATAGCACGCAGTATTTGTATATCACACTGGAATCTACAGATCAATACGGAATCTGTAGACTGTGAGGTATATAGAAGGCTGATGAAATATATTCCCTTGTCGCAGCACTGTGTATTACACACCACCCGCCTGGATTGATCAAGTCCCTCCCATTGTCTCAATTTATGAGGGTCAAACGTATCGTCTCTGACACTGATACTCTTGATTCTAGACTCAAAAATATGTCTAGGAAATTCATAGAGAGGGGCTTCCCCAAAGGTATATTAGACAAACACCTCATACAAGTACAGAACAAACCTAGAGAAACACTTTTGACACCCCGCATGGATAAACCAAAAAATACTACGACTCGCATACCTTGTGTTACCACATTCTCGCCCCTGAGTAGAGATATTCAAACAATTGTCCACAAACACTGGCACATTTTAGATCATAATTTTCCAAGAATTTTCACTGAAAAACCCATGATGGCATATAAAAGAGCCAGAAACATTAGAGACACTGTGGTCATATCTGATATAGGATCCAAAAAACTGATGAACACACAAACTACAATCATGGGTTCCCCGAACAAGGGTACGTACCCATGTTTGTATTGTGCCCAGTGTAGCAACATCTCCAAAGGCCCTAGCTTTACTCACCCTACTACTGGGAAAATCTTTTACATTAGGGGACACTATACTTGCCTTTCGAGTTATGTAGTATATCTGATTAAATGCCCCTGTGGTTTGGGGTATGTTGGCGAAAGTTAAAGACAGAATTTGTCAACATAAATCCAACATAAAGACGGGTAGGAAAGACGCCCCTTTAGTGGAACATTTTGACATACATAGGCACTCTGTCAGCCAATTGCGGTTCCAGGTAATTGATTGGATCCCACCCCTTAGACGTGGTGGCGACCATGAATACTTATTGAAAGAAAAAGAGATGGCCTGGATCCGCCGCTTGAATACTCTTCAACCGATTGGTCTCAACAAAGACTATTGTTTTGAATAAGATATTTGTACTTTATACTCCTATAGTACTAATGGTGTCTTCTTCACTTTCAGGAACACTCTGAGGATTGACTGTAGCCACCACACATCATAGCCTCTTTCGATTACCTTGACTACATCTAGAAGGGGGACTTAGCATAAGTATATGTACTAGCACATATATGTCATTATTTATGCCGATATAGTTTCCAATATATGCATCTCGGTACAGTATATCACTATAGTTGATAGATTACTATTCCAATTCCTACCCATGTAGTATTGTTTTTTCTAGTTGTTTTTCTATTTGTTTTTCTATTCATTTTTTCTATTTTTCCAGTGGTTTCTGATATATACATTAATTGCAGACAATACACAATGATTTGGGCATTTTCCCTATTTTAAGATGGCCGCCACGATTATCTAGTCCACTGCATCTGTGCCTGTTGTATCCTTATCTGGTGACGCATTGCTAAAGCAGTTGTAGCCACTGCGCATGCGCCCTTCCCCAAGGCGCTCCCGCTAGTCCCCGATCCTTCCTCGTGCGCGTACTCGACTATACTCCCGCGTCATCATGGAGCGTCCCGGCCCCAATGATGACGAGCCTACATGCTTTTAAGCGCCAACGGCACCCATACTGCCGGATGGCCGCTACATCTCCGCCCAACCCTGCTATAGGTAAGCGCTATTCTTGCACTTATTCTACAAAGTTCTTGCTATCCTTGTTTTCCTCTTAGCCGACCCTGTCCGCCCATGTTATTATTTACAGGGTGTCAAACGCTAACCCCAATATAAGAATGGGTCTGAACATGTAGTCCACGGGCCTTGATATATACCTCAGATAGTGAGGGATCGTTTCTTGTATTTATTACTAACAATGTACCGACCTACCTGTTTAATTATCACTTAATAAATTTACAATTATAGTACCTGTGTCTCTTACTTGATCATGTACCTACTTACCTGATCATATTTATACCATGTATCTACCATCATGCTCTATTGATGTGAACCATGAATTGAGTGTCAACAGATATCATACCATTTCAATGATATTGATTTATGCATTTGTTTCATATTCCTATGACCTTATTAAGATGTTTCTTATCTCCCGTAATTTATTCTACCTTTATATTTGTGCACTAGCCTGACGAAGGGCTTGCTCAGCCCGAAACGTTGCTTCAGTGGTGGGCATAATTCGGCTGACATGAAATAAAATCCACTTTGCATTGAATACTATTGGAGTGCTGTCTATCATTATTGGATATCAAGTTATACCCTTGGGGTGGAGCAAGGGAGTTTAACAGACGTGAACCCACTTCAGCCCAAAAGGGGATACGTGCTGTAACCACTTTGAATTAACCCTTGTCGCAGCACCGTGTATTACAGAGAGCACTAAAATGCACTGGCCAATATAGATATATTGATATCTAGGTAATATAGATATATTGATATCTAGGTAAAATTATCTTCAGATCTATCAAGAAATAGCATGCAGTATTTGTATATCACACTGGAATCTACAGATCAATACGGAATCTATAGACTGTGAGGTATATAGCAGGCTGATGAAATATATTCCCTTGTTGCAGCACCGTGTACTACAGAGAGCACTAAAATGCACTGGCCAATATAGATATATTGATATCTAGGTAAAATTATCTTCAGATCTATCAAGAAATAGCACGCAGTATTTGTATATCACACTGGAATCTACAGATCAATACGGAATCTACAGACTGTGAGGTGTATAGATGGCTGATGTAATATTCCCTTCTCTCAGCACAGTCATGCACAGGAATATCTCTGTTTAGAGATGTATAGTTTGAGCTATGTGGATGGACAAGGTGTACCAGGCACAGCTCTGCACAGAATACAGGCTTACAGCATATACTGTATACTGTTCTTCAGAGAATAAATAGTCTTTAAAAAGACTGTTGGGGCTTCCTAACCTAACTCCTAACTCCTAGCTGCACACACTACACTAGCTAACACTGTCTCTCTCTTCTCCTTCCAAAAGCACAATGAGGCTGGTGCTGCAGGTCCCTACCTTATGTAAAGTAAGGTCACATGTTACTGCAAGCCAATCACTGCTGGGGAGGTATAGGGGCTGGTACATCACAGCAGGCGTTCCCACAGCCTTCCCTTTCATGCTGATTGGCTGAAAAAAGCGGGTATTTCAAACTTGCAGTGACGCACGAATAATCACGAGTCCGCGCTGCCTCGGGATGCCGAGCCGAGCCGAAGCGGGCAATATTCGTGTGAATTCGATTCGCTCATCACTAGTCACCTGGACAGAAAATATGGATTGTGCTTTGTATATGGGTGGGTAAGTTACAGCAAAATTACGTATGTTATTACGTACCGTGCAGTATGGAGCAATTACACGGAAACTATTAGATTAGGCAGACTTGGTCTGCTTAATTGCAACCCAGACAAATGTCGCACAGAGATTTTTGTAATGTAGCTGTATAAGTGAGAGCAAAAGACCTTTTTTACTGACGTGACGTACAGAATGAGTCACCTGGAGAGAAAATACGGATTGTGGTGACTGAACAGCTTAACTGTGACACACAGAATGGTTCCACACAGCTGTGTGAAATGGACTTGTATCACTGAGATAAAACAACAAAAAAACTATTTTTTTATATATTTTTTTTATATATTTTTTTATATATATATATATATTTTTTTTTTTTAACGTGACGTGCAGAAACTATCAGAGAGCAAACTCAGCCCCTGCTGACGGTGGCTATTTTGACTGCAACCCAGACAAATGTCGCACAGAGATTTTTCTAATGTAGCTGTATAAGGCCTCTTTCACACGAACGTTGTGTTTTGCGGTCCGCAAATTGCGGATCCGCAAAAAAAACGGATGGCGTCCGTATGGCATCCGTATTTTTTGCGGATCCACTGTAACATTGCCTATCCTTGTCCGCAAAACGGACAAGAATAGGACATGCTCTATTTTTTTTTGCGGGCCACGGAACGGAGCAACGGATGCGGACAGCACACGGTGTGCTGTCCGCATTTTTTGCGGGCCCATAGAAATGAATGGGTCCGCATTTTTCATGTGAAAAATGCGGATCGGAGCCCGCAAAAACAACGTTCGTGTGAAAGAGGCCTAAGTGAGAGCAAAAGACCTTTTCCACTGACGTGACGTACAGAATGGGTCACCTGGACAGAAAATACGGATTGTGCTTTGTATATACGTGGATAAGTTAAAGCTAAATTACGTATGTTATTACGTAACGTGCAGTATGGAGCAATTACACGGAAACTATTAGATTAGGCAGACTTGGTCTGCTTAATTGCAACCCAGACAAATGTCGCACAGAGATTTTTGTAATGCAGCTGTATAAGTGAGAGCAAAAGACCTTTTTCACTGACGTGACGTACAGAATGGGTCACCTGGACAGAAAATACGGATTGTGGTGACTGAACAGCTGAACTGTGACACACAGAATGGTTCCACACAGCTGTGTGAAATGGATTTGTATCACTGAGATAAAACAACAAAAAAACTATTTTTTTATATATATTTTTTTTAATATTTTTTTTTATATTTTTTTTTGAACGTGACGTGCAGAAACTATCAGAGAGCAAACTCAGCCCCTGCTGACTGTGACTATTTTGACTGCAACCCAGACAAATGTCGCACAGAGATTTTTCTAATGTAGCTGTATAAGTGAGAGCAAAAGACCTTTTTCACTGACGTGACGTACAGAATGGGTCACCTGGACAGAAAATACGGATTGTGGTGACTGAACAGCTGAACTGTGACACACAGAAGGGTTACACACAGCTGTGTGAAATGGATTTGTATCACTGAGATAAAACAACAAAAAAACTATTTGTTTATATATATATTTTTTAATATTTTTTTTAATATTTTTTTTTTTGAACGTGACGTGCAGAAACTATCAGAGAGCAAACTCAGTCCCTGCTGACGGTGGCTATTTTGACTGCAACCCAGACAAATGTCACACAGAGATTTTTCTAATGTAGCTGTATCAGTGAAAGCAAAAGGCCGTATTTGATTACGTGATGTACAGTATGGGTCACCTGGACAGAAAATACGGATTGTGGTTTGTGGTGAGTCGACAGCTGAACTGTGACACACAGAATGGTTCCACACTGCTGTATGAAATGGATTTGTATCACTGAGATATAACAATAAAAAAAGGGTTATATATGGTGATAGCTGCACTACTAGTGCCAGCCAGCCCGGCCAGGAGACAAAAAAAATATCTTGTAGCCCTTAGAAGGGCTGCTGGGTTCTTTTGAGATCATTCCTGCCTAACAAAGAACTAAATGCAGGCCCTAACACTCTCCCTGAAACGCAGCAGCTCTATCCCTAACAACATCCAGACAGCATCTGAGCCGAGCACCGCGGGCAGTCACTAGTATATTCCAGGGTCACCTGATCAGGCCAGCCAACCCCTGCTATCGACATGTAAGGGCCCCACGTGATGCTGGGTGTACCGCAGAGTCTCCTGGCTTGTGATTGGCTGAGTTTATAGGCGCCAAAAATGCACAATGCGGAAGTTGCCATTTCCTCGAGCATGGCGAGATACTCGTCCGAGCAGCGAGTACTTACGAGTACCATAATACTCGAATGAG
>ONZH01003816.1:0-45561 GCA_900303285.1 Rhinella marina | reverse complement strand
GAAGTCAACTGTAGCTGCTGCTAGCTTAAAAAAACTCCAGCAACGCCTCCATTTGCCTCAACATCGGCTGTTGTGCGACCTGCCGACTCGCTGGAATTCCACCTATTCCATGTTGGCCAGGGTGTGTGAGCAGCAGAGAGCATTGATGGAGTACCAGATTTAATAATCATCACGCGTGCCTCCAACTCAGCTCCCTCAGTTTGCCAACCACGAGTGGCCATGGATGGCAGACATATGCGATGTACTGCGTATCTTTGAGGAGTCCACCAAGAAGGTCAGCAGCGAGGACGCTATAGTGAGCGTAACCATTCCGCTCCTAGGCGTCCTTAAAGAATCGCTCATCGCAATAAGGGAGAACGCATTGCACGCAGAGGAGACGGGGGTAGGAGGAGACGCAACGGAGCTACACAGTCAGACCACACTTTTGTCTGCTTCACGGTGGCAGTTGCAGGAGGAGGAGGATGAAGAGGAGGAGGACGACGTGGAGGTGGCTGTGGAAGAGGAGGAGGATGCTGGCGGCGAGGGTAGCAGTCAGGCTGTGCGCGTCCCATTGGTTCAGCGCGGATGGGGCGGAGAGGAGGCGGAAGAGGAAGAGGAGGAAATGGCAAGTGATCCTTCTGGTGGGGGCAGTGAGGTCATGCCTATTCAGAGTCTGGCACACATGGCTGACTTCATGCTGGGCTGCTTTTCCCGGGACACACGTGTTGTCCGGATAGTGGAGAACAAACTGTACTGGGTCTTCGCACTCCTGGATCCCCGGTATAAAGATAACGTCTCCTTTTTATTCCGGTAGAGGAGAGGACGAATCGATTGCTGGAATACCAGAGGGAACTCGTGCAGAACATGATGGAGATTTTCCCACCCACCATCGCTGGCGGCAGAGAGGAGAGGGTCTCCCAGAGTCCCACAACATCCATCAGGCCCACAGCCACCAGGGGAACACTCTCCAAGGTGTGGGACACGTTCATGGCACCCCCTCGTGCAACTTCCATCACTGCGGGGCCCGCTATCAGCAGGAGGGACAAGTATCGGCGGATGTTGCGGGAGTACCTGGCAGACCGTAACCCTGTCCTCCCCGATCCCTCGGCGTCCTACACTTACTGGGTCTCCAAGTTGGACACGTGGCTGGAACTGTCCCTGTACGCCTTGGAGGTGCTTGCCTGCCCTGCCGCCAGCGTGCTATCAGAAAGGGTGTTCAGCGCAGCCGGGGGCATTATTACCGATAAGCGCAGCCGCCTGTCAACCGACAGTGCCGACAGGCTGACGCTAATCAAAATGAACAGCAAGTGGATTGACCCGGACTTTGCTTCTCCAACCGTGGAAAGCAGCCAAAAGTGAAGTGCCATCTGTATGAAGTGCCATTTCCTCCTCCACCTCCTCCTCCTCCTCCTTAACCGCCGTAGAATTGGTCCGTAAATCAGAAAAATTTTTATATTTATGGCTCACCTCTTGGGCCTCCACAAAATGTTTAAGAGGTCTCACCTCTTGGGCCTCCTCATAATTTTTAACAGGTCTCACCTCTTGGGCCTACTCATAATTTTTAACCGGTCTCACCTCTTGGGCCTCAACATAATTTTTATCCGGTCTCACCTCTTGTGCCTGCACAAAATGTTTAAGAGGTTTCAACCTCTTGGGCCCCCACAAAATGTTTAAGAGGTCTCACCTCTTGGGCCTCCTCATAATTTTTAACAGGTCTCACCTCTTGGGCCTACTCATAATTTTTAACCGGTCTCACCTCTTGGGCCTCAACATAATTTTTATCCGGGTCTCACCTCTTGTGCCTGCACAAAATGTTTAAGAGGTTTCAACCTCTTGGGCCCCACAAAATGTTTAAGAGGTCTCACTCTTGGGCCTCCTCATAATTTTTAACAGGTCTCAACCTCTTGGGCCTCCACAAAATGTTTAACAGGTCTCACCTCTTGGGCCTCCACAAAAATGTTTAACAGGTCTCACCTCTTGGGCCTCCACATAATTTTAAGAGGTCTCCCCTCTTGGGCCTCCACATAATTTTAATACGTCTCACCTCTTGGGCCTCCACAAAATGTTTAACAGGTCTCACTCTTGGGCCTCCACAAAATCTTTAACAGGTCTCCCCTCTTGGGCCTCCACATAATTTTTAATACGTCTCACCTCTTGGGCCTCCACAAAATCTTTAACAGGTCTCCCCTCTTGGGCCTCCACATAATTTTTAATACTTCTCACCTCTTGGGCCTCCACAAAATCTTTAACAGGTCTCCCCTCTTGGCCTCCACATAATTTTTAATACGTCTCACCTCTTGGGCCTCCACAAAATCTTTAACAGGTCTCCCCTCTTGGGCCTCCACATAATTTTTAATACGTCTCACCTCTTGGGCCTCCACAAAATCTTTAACAGGTCTCCCCTCTTGGGCCTCCACATAATTTTTAATACGTCTCACCTCTTGGGCCTCCACAAAATCTTTAACAGGTCTCCCCTCTTGGGCCTCCACATAATTTTTAATGGGTCTCCCCTGCTTGGGCCTCCACATAATTTTTAATACGTCTCACCTCTTGGGCCCTCCACAAAATCTTTAACAGGTCTCCCCTCTTGGGCTCCACATAATTTTTAATGGGTCTCCCTCTGGGCCTCCTCATAATTTTAACAGGTCTCACCTCTTGGGCCTACTCATAATTTTTAACCGGTCTCACCTCTTGGGCCTCAAAATAATTTTTAAGAGGTCTCACCTCTTGGGCCTCCTCATAATTTTTAACAGGTCTCACCTCTTGGGCCTCCACAAAATGTTTAACAGGTCTCACCTCTTGGGCCTCCACAAAATGTTTAACAGGTCTCACCTCTTGGCCTCCACATAATTTTTAACAGGTCTCCCTCTTGGGCCTCCACAAAATGTTTAACAGGTCTCACCTATTGGGCCTCCACATAATTTTTAACCGGGTCTCACCTCTTGGGTCTCCACAAAATGTTTAACAGGTCTCACCTATTGGGCCTCCACATAATTTTTAACGGGTCTCACCTCTTGGGTCTCCACAAAATGTTTACCAGGTCTCACCTATTGGGCCTCCACATAATTTTTAAGAGGTCTCACCTTTTGGGCCTCACAAAAGGTTTAAGAGGTTAACAGTGGAAAGCAGCCAAAAGTGAAGTGCCATCTGTATGAAGTGCCATTTCCTCCTCCACCTCCTCCTCCTCCTCCTCCTTAACCGCCGTAGAATTGCTCCGTAAATAAGAAAAATGTATATATTTATGGCTCACCTCTTGGGCCTCCACAAAATTTTTAACAGGTCTCACCTCTTGGGCATCCACATAATTATACTATAAAATATTAGGCCTTATAATTGGCAACTGTACTGTGCGTTCTCTTGCAAAATTATTTCACGGCTGTGAAGGCAAAATATTGTAACCAAAAAAAAAATAAAATGCGGAGGGGGGCTAGCGGAATAGGACGTGGACGAGGACGGGGGCGCGGAAATGCTGTTGGGGGCCATAGTTGCTGGTTGAATTATCTGAGGTAAATGATTCTCCTTTAGACGACGCTTTCCCTTTGCATCGTTCTGCGATTAAACCATAAATAACTCTCTGCATATTTATACCAAATGCACCCAGTACGAAAAAAGTCATAGAAAGTTTCCAAACAGAGACTGGAAAACATCAGTAAGTTGAAAAAAACTGTTCGCTAAAAAAAAAAAAAAAAGTTAAAAATAAAATTGGCAGTTGATAGTATCGAGCTATTGTCACAGAGAGACGCGATTACAACACCTTCATTTACATTCAGTACATGTCTCAAGGCATTGGGAGAATGAAAACAGGCCACGGCTGGAGTATGAAATGTACCACCGCTTTGTACTGTCCGATACTGACCCGGTCCAGGGTGATGTCCAGCGAGGAAAGCAGTGGAGAGGTGGTGGTCTGCGCAGCACCGAAAAAGGCAGCAAGAGGCAGAGGGATGTCCACAGGCAGAGGCATGTCCACAGGCAGAGGGATGTCCACAGGCAGAGGGATGTCCACAGGCAGAGGGATGTCCACAGGCAGAGGGATGGCCACAGGCAGAGGGATGTCCACAGGCAGAGGGATGTCCACAGGCAGAGGGATGTCCACAGGCAGAGGGATGGCCACAGGCAGAGGGATGGCCACAGGCAGAGGACAGTTCAGACAGAGAAGTGAGGCCACAGCCAGCAGGGCCGAGCGTAACCATCCCGCTCCTATGCGTCCTTAAAGAATCCCTCATCGCAATAAGGGAGAACGCATTGCACACAGAGAGACGGGGGCAGGAGGAGACGCAACGGAGCTACACAGTCAGACCACACTTTTGTCTGCTTCACGGTGGCAGTTGCAGGAGGAGGAGGATGAGAGGAGGAGGACGACGTGGAGGTTGGCTGTGGAAGAGGAGGAGGATGCTGGCGGCGAGGGTAGCAGTCAGGCTGTGCGCGTCCCATTGGTTCAGCGCGGATGGGGCGGAGAGGAGGCGGAAGAGGAAGAGGAGGAAATGGCAAGTGATCCTTCTGGTGGGGGCAGTGACGTCATACCTATTCAGAGTCTGGCACACATGGCTGACTTCATGCTGGGCTGCTTTTCCCGGGACACACGTGTTGTCCGGATAGTGGAGAACAAACTGTACTGGGTCTTCGCAATCCAAGTTGGACACGTGGCTGGAACTGTCCCTGTACGCCTTGGAGGTGCTTGCCTGCCCTGCCGCCAGCGTGCTATCAGAAAGGGTGTTCCGCGCTGCCGGGGGCATTATCACCGATAAGCGCAGCCGCCTGTCAACCGACAGTTGCCGACAGGCTGACGCTAATCAAAATGAACAGCAAGTGGATTGACCCGGACTTTGCTTCTCCAACAGTGGAAAGCAGCCAAAAGTGAAGTGCCATGTGTATGAAGTGCCATTTCCTCCTCCACCTCCTCCTCCTCCTCCTTAACCGCCGTAGAATTGGTCCGTAAATCAGAAAAATTGGGCCTCTTGGGCCTCCACAAAATGTTTAAGAGGTCTCACCTCTTGGGCCTCCACATAATTTTTAAGAGGTCTCCCCTCTTGGGCCTCCACATAATTTTTAATACGTCTCACCTCTTGGGCCTCCACAAAATGTTTAACAGGTCTCACCTCTTGGGCCTCCACAAAATCTTTAACAGGTCTCCCCTCTTGGCCTCCACATAATTTTTAATACGTCTCACCTCTTGGGCCTCACAAAATCTTTAACAGGTCTCCCCTCTTGGGCCTCCACATAATTTTTAATACTTCTCACCTCTTGGGCCTCCACAAAATCTTTAACAGGTCTCCCCTCTTGGGCCTCCACATAATTTTTAATGGGTCTCCCCTCTTGGGCCTCCACATAATTTTTAATACGTCTCACCTCTTGGGCCTCCACAAAATCTTTAACAGGTCTCCCCTCTTGGGCCTCCACATAATTTTTAACAGGTCTCCCCTCTTGGGCCTCCACATAATTTTTAATACGTCTCACCTCTTGGGCCTCCACAAAATCTTTAACAGGTCTCCCCTCTTGGGCTTCCACATAATTTTTAATGGTCTCCCCTCTTGGGCCTCCACATAATTTTTAATACGTCTCACCTCTTGGGCCTCCACAAATGTTTAACAGGTCTCACCTCTTGGCCTCCACATAATTTTTAAGAGGTCTCACCTCTTGGGCCTCCACATAATTTTTAAGAGGTGTCACCTCTTGGGCCGCCACAAAATTTTCCATGAGCCTATGACCAGCCCACGGCCTCTTCCTGCCTTTTGCGGTCCTACGCATCCCTCAACATCCCCACTGCTTTACCTGCTAGACATGACACTGGGCCAGGTCGGGTCACTGACATCTCAAGCGCCAACAATTTGGGCATTTTAAGGCTTCTGCATGTGTTTTTTGAGTTGTTTTTACATTTTAAAGAAGACATGTCTGACCACATCTCACACACACACACAATGACAATTAGGGGTGGGGTCTATTTGCTTTCCCCCTTGCCTATGCCATCTGTGGTTGTCATAGGCCAACGTGATTTTAAGGGGTGCAGAATTTTATCTTCTTTTTTGTCTAGTTTGGCTTGGGGTCCATGGCAATGTTGAGGAAAGAAGGTTTCCTTGTATGGTCTCACTTTACAGAGAGGTTAGATTGTGTTTGGAGTGTATTGTTGAGAGGCTGTGATAGTGGCGTAATAGTGCGACTTGGGCGCGTTATATGCACCCAGACATGCTTCCCCTGCTGTCCCAGTTGCATTCCAGCAGTGTTGGCATCCTTTTCTGAGGTTCCAGGGTGGACTTGGTGACCTCCAAGTGGTCGAATTGAGATTTCCAAGTGGCGAGCATTTTTTTCCCATAGACTTCAATGGGATTCGATATCTGGTCGAATAGTCGAATTTCGCAGTCTATTCGAATCGAATTTCGAACTTTCGAATATTTCACTACTCGCTCATCTCTAATCTCTACCCCACACATGTTCCCACCAATAAGGGGTAAGTGTGTCTCTGGGAAGTGTAGGGTTAACCCAGACTCATGATAAGCAGGGTTGATAGCCTGGTTTGTCTATGTTAGCAATAGCTAACATAGACAGATTGTAAAATATGTACTGGGACCTGCTTATACTGGAGTGAGTGAGGTTGGCAGTGGGACGCTCACTCCACCCCGGGCTTCGGTCCTGAGCTTCCATAGCCCACAGCTGCTGTCACATGGGTCATTAGGGCCTAATTTAAAGATCATTGTAGAGCTGAGTAGAGTGGCCATACCTGGATAGTTGCCTGCTGAACTACAGAAGGTATTGCATGTGCCAGCCAATACTTACTATTTGTACCCGTGGGCAGGGCTGCTGGTCCCACGTATAGTCAGGGACTGTCTTGTTGTATTAGGCACTGGCTCAGCCGAGCAGGGGTTTGTTTGTTTAAGGCTATGCTTAGGTTTAATTATATTATATAAATAAAAACACTTAAATTGGACTTTATCCTGTCCGTGTCCTTGCTTCCTGCACAGCTACCAAGTGTCTACCAGAGCAACCCCCCCCCACAATATGTATGTTATGTCCATGTCCACCTGTCTTAATGATGTATGGTTATGCTGGACATCCACAAAGTGGTACTACTGCTCAACTGAATGATTGAAACAGCTTAATATATCTATTGCTTAAATAAATGTATTATAGAAGACTTCATTGCACCCAGTTTTAGTGCACCTCTTCTGTACAGCTTAGGAATTCAGTGTAAGTCATATTGACACCATAGTATGTAGTTGGCACATAGGCAGGTTTGGGTTATAATCTAAAGTATTCATATACAGTACGTCACTTACACTGTTGATCCAGGAGATGTAATCAGAGACTTTGGTAAATACAGATGGTTTCTGGTAGTAGTTGCATCCAAGAGAAGATCCAAAACTCACAATACCATGGACTTGGTACACACCATTGACAGCGCAGTTGAGGGGTCCACCTGAATCACCCTAAAGTGTAATCATGAAGAAACATACACTTCAGTAGATAGCAATACATTTTTTCCATGTATAGTATCAGGGTCTTAAACAAATCTCATAGGGCCCCATATCAAAATTTAGTATGGCCCACCCTGATCCTCCCAGTACACATGCATCACTCACAAGCACCTCATAACGCAGAGTGCAACACCACAGATTTGTCAAGTATTTTTTTTTTTATTGAGCAGAAGAAATTTTAATAAAACAATTTTAATAAAAAGAAGTCGCCCATGGCCTCATCCACTTTATACAATCTCTATGTTAGAAAAAGTAAAGCAGGTACTTAAAAAATACGGTGCTCATTGTTATATTGATCAGTATATTTCTTATTTTATTTACACCAGAAAGCTGGCATACATATATTGACACTATAAATCCCCACCATACAGCTTCCCTTCATATAATATATTACAAAGCGGGCTGCTTGTAGCCACCACTGGGGGGAGTTCAGAGCATAGGAATTTATATAATTACTGTAGTAATCTCTTTGCACTGAGCTCCCCCTAGTGGCAGCTGCATGAAAAAACACAGAGCTTTCATAGTGGAAAGGAGGTTCAGCATCGGGCTCTATAGGAGTTGCGTGGTCTGCCTCTATTGAAGGTATGCAGTGATCTTCTAGTTCATTGCTAAAAGGTTAATAGTTAATAGGATGTTTACTGATTTTGATCTATATACTATGTAACCCAAAAAGGCTATGAATGGAATGGAAATAGTTAACTGGCAGTTCTTAGTTACAGTTACTGGATAGTGGGCTGGTCCAATTTTCCTCTTGTTAGTGCAGTCTGCTAGTAAGCAAGCCAGTAAGAAGACCTGTTCAATATGTGCTGCTGCCAAGTAGGCCAAGACAGATTCTACTCCAGGAAAACACTATTTCTGTGAGTGAAAACTGAGGAAAAAGCAGCTTTGCTGGGAACTATTTCAAATAAGCATTGAATTATTGCAGATGGTTGAGGACCACAAGGGCTGTTTTTGGACTGAGTAAAGGTAATGCACGCATATGGCTTTAGACTTTACTGCCTGGTTCTGGGTTTATTGCTTCTGATCTAAGATTACGCTCTATGACTGGGCATTGCAGAGGAATATTGAGGAATTGCAAGCTTTTGGTCATTTGACAAAATTGCTGGTATCTATACAGGGAGACTTAAGGAGACTCATATACACAGCCTTTTGGGAAAAGCCTACTCTGGGAAAAACTTCAGGACTGTGCCTACTACATGCATTTTCATGGTGAACCCTATCATCTATTCAGTAAAGGAAAGACTTTATTTTGCTATAATAAAGGCAGCAGTCATTGGTCTCTACACTTGATCATCATTCTTCTGTTCTCCTGCCTTTCACTCAGCTGCTCATATATTAACATAAAGGGCACCCAGCCATCACCAGGGAGGAAACCCGAAAAGTCAAGGGTGTATCCTGCAGGGAAGAAGGGTTGCACCCCTCCATCTACTGCCCACTCGGCCTGGGAGAGCTCTGGAGCAGAGACTAGTCACCATGAGGACTATGAATTCCCCTATTGCCTCCACTACCGTCCCCATCCACTCCACCCACCCTCCCTCAGCTAGAAGCATATAGTATGTATAATTTTGTAATATATCTTTTTCATGTAGCCCGCTTAATACCCAAGTGATTTATAATGACGGAAACACTTTCATTGAACAACAAAGACTATTGTAGGCAGTTCTACTTGCAAGGAGTGCATTGTAAGAAGATGCAACTTACATTGCAGGAAGACTTGATTCCATCTCCACCAGCGCAGATCATGGTGGTCTTGACAATGCTGCCCCACCAACTGCTGAGAGAGCAGGTTGAGTAGGAAATTATAGGCAGAGTGGCTTGCTGAAGAATAGTAGGAATAGGTCCACCGGCTGTGTAGAAATGATAGTCTTTTATAATCATCACAATTAAATGCAACCGTTATGAAACTGGCATTAGAACACGAGATTTATATATATATATATATATATATATATATATATATATATATATATATATATATATACACACTCACCGGCCACTTTATTAGGTACACCATGCTAGTAACGGGTTGGACCCCCTTTTGCCTTCAGAACTGCCTCAATTCTTCGTGGCATAGATTCAACAAGGTGCTGGAAGCATTCCTCAGAGATTTTGGTCCATATTGACATGATGGCATCACACAGTTGCCGCAGATTTGTCGGCTGCACATCCATGATGCGAATCTCCCGTTCCACCACATCCCAAAGATGCTCTATTGGATTGAGATCTGGTGACTGTGGAGGCCATTTGAGTACAGTGAACTCATTGTCATGTTCAAGAAACCAGTCTGAGATGATTCCAGCTTTATGACATGGCGCATTATCCTGCTGAAAGTAGCCATCAGATGTTGGGTACATTGTGGTCATAAAGGGATGGACATGGTCAGCAACAATACTCAGGTAGGCTGTGGCGTTGCAACGATGCTCAATTGGTACCAAGGGGCCCAAAGAGTGCCAAGAAAATATTCCCCACACCATGACACCACCACCACCAGCTTGAACCGTTGATACAAGGCAGGATGGATCCATGCTTTCATGTTGTTGACGCCAAATTCTGACCCTACCATCCGAATGTCGCAGCAGAAATCGAGACTCATCAGACCAGGCAACGTTTTTCCAATCTTCTACTGTCCAATTTCGATGAGCTTGTGCAAATTGTAGCCTCAGTTTCCTGTTCTTAGCTGAAAGGAGTGGCACCCGGTGTGGTCTTCTGCTGCTGTAGCCCATCTGCCTCAAAGTTCGACGTACTGTGCGTTCAGAGATGCTCTTCTGCCTACCTTGGTTGTAACGGGTGGCAATTTGAGTCACTGTTGCCTTTCTATCAGCTCGAACCAGTCTGCCCATTCTCCTCTGACCTCTGGCATCAACAAGGCATTTCCGCCCACAGAACTGCCGCTCACTGGATGTTTTTTCTTTTTCGGACCATTCTCTGTAAACCCTAGAGATGGTTGTGCGTGAAAATCCCAGTAGATCAGCAGTTTCTGAAATACTCAGACCAGCCCTTCTGGCACCAACAACCATGCCACGTTCAAAGGCACTCAAATCACCTTTCTTCCCCATACTGATGCTCGGTTTGAACTGCAGGAGATTGTCTTGACCATGTCTACATGCCTAAATGCACTGAGTTGCCACCATGTGATTGGCTGATTAGAAATTAAGTGTTAACGAGCAGTTGGACAGGTGTACCTAATAAAGTGGCCGGTGAGTGTATATATATATACAGTCATGGCCAAAAGTTTTGAGAATGACACAAATATTATATTTTCACATGATCTGCTGCCCTCTGGTTTTTATGTGTGTTTGTCAGATGTTTTTATCACATACAGAAATATAATTGCAATCATATTATGAGTAACAAAAGCTTATATTGACAGTTAGAATGAGTTAATGCAGCAAGTCAATATTTGCAGTGTTGACCCTTCTTCTTCAGGACCTCTGCAATTCTCCCTGGCATGCTCTCAATCAACTTCTGGACCAAATCCTGACTGATAGCAGTCCATTCTTGCACAATCAATGCTTGCATTTTGTCAGAATTTGTAGGTTTTTGTTTGTCCACCCGTCTCTTGATGATTGACCACAAGTTCTCAATGGGATTAAGATCTGGGGAGTTTCCAGGCCATGGACCCAAAATCTCTATGTTTTGTTCCCTGAGCCATTTAGTTATCACCTTTTCTTTATGGCAAGGTGCTCCATCATGCTGGAAAAGGCATTGTTGATCGCCAAACTGCTCTTGGACGGTTGGGAGAAGTTGCTCTCGGAGGACATTCTGGTACCATTCTTTATTCATCGCTGTGTTTTTAGGCAAGACTGTGAGAGAGCCGATTCCCTTGGTTGAGAAGCAACCCCACACATGAATGGTTTCAGGATGCTTTACAGTTGGCATGAGACAAGACTGGTGGTAGCGCTCACCTCGTCTTCTCCGAATAAGCTGTTTTCCAGATGTCCCAAACAATCGAAAAGGGGATTCATCAGAGAAAATGACTTTACCCCAGTCCTCAGCAGTCCACTCCCTGTACCTTTTGCAGAATATCAGTCTGTCCCTGATGTTTTTTCTGGAGAGAAGTGGCTTCTTTGCTGCCCTCCTTGAGACCAGGCCTTGCTCCAAGAATCTCCGCCTCACAGTGCGTGCAGATGCACTCACACCTGCCTGCTGCCATTCCTGAGCAAGCTCTGCACTGCTGGTAGCCCGATCCCACAGCTGAAACACTTTTAAGAGACGGTCCTGGCGCTTGCTGGTCTTTCTTGGGCGCCCTGGAGCCTTTTTGGCAACAATGGAACCTCTCTCCTTGAAGTTCTTGATGATGCGATAGATTGTTGACTGAGGTGCAATCTTTCTAGCTGAGATACTCTTCCCTGTTAGGCCATTTTTGTGCAGTGCAATGATGACTGCACGTGTTTCTTTAGAGATAACCATGGTTACAGAAGAGAAACAATGATGCCAAGCACCAGCCTCCTTTTAAAGTGTCCAGTGGTGTCATTCTTACTTAATCATGACAGATTGATCTCCAGCCCTGTCCTCATCAACACCCACACCTGTGTTAATGGAGCAATCACTGAAACGATGTTAGCTGGTCCTTTTAAGGCAGGGCTGCAATGATGTTGAAATGTGTTTTGGGGGATAAAGTTCATTTTCTAGGCAAATATTGACTTTGCAAGTAATTGCTGTTAAGCTGATCACTCTTTATAACATTCTGGAGTATATGCAAATTGCCATTATAAAAACTGAAGCAGTAGACTTTGTAAAAATTAATATTTGTATAATTCTCAAAACTTTTGGCCATGACTGTGTATATATATATATATATATATATATATATATATATATATATATATATAACAGCATCAGTTCTTTTTGGTGCTCTTGCATTTACATTTATTTCCATGTTTTTTTATGTTGAAAGTATCTTTAAAATAGGATCATTCCCCTTATATGAAACACATTGGGGCAGATATATCAATCTCAATGCGCCTGTTTCATGTCTTTATTTTTGCCAATATTTTTGGCGCACAATTTCCGCAGCAAACATATGAAGTGTGTGTGCCACAATTTTCTTTTATTTACCACAAATACGGATTTTTGTGGCACATTTGGTCTCATTTTCTCTAAAGTGGTTTTCCGAGTGTTCTATACTGATTACCTAACGTCATGATAGGTCATCAGTATGTGATCGATGGCAGTCCTTACAGCTTACCAAGCATAGCACCGTCCATTGGAAAGCAGCTGTGCTTAGTATTGCAGCTCAGCCCCATTCACTTGAATGGGACTGAGCTGTGCCTAGGGGATGTGACTGATGAAAGTGACATTACTGACCTAGGAAGAGGCTGCAGTGCTCAACGGAGCTCCATGGCCTCTTCAAGCAGCTGATCGGTGAGAGTCTATCCTGAGGATAGATCATCAGTATAAAACACTCAGACAATCATTTTAATATATCTGCCCCACTGTATGTTAAAGAACATTAAAAACTTACTTCTGATTCTCCCCCATCCGGTAACAATACAGTTGTAATTGTTGGGGAGGGTGTATCCACTTGTTGGCAGAACGGCCAGTTTCACAGCACTGTTCAGGGTGGCACTGGAGGCCAGCCACAGGATAGCAATATCATATCTGTATGGGAGATGATACAAATATATTCATGGACATCATGGAGAGTTTTAATGATTCAAATATAATTAAAGTCTTGACCATATCACAGTACTAGAGGTAAAATAGCTTCTCATGTGATGAGATAGCTGACAAAGCTTTATAAAATGTGCAGTCAGTGTCTCTGATTTAATTCTAGGTAAAATATAATTGTGAACTATGTGCTATGTTTTTTGGCATGTACTTTCCTTTGCTTCTGAAATCTTTTTACAAGTTAGTGAATATCTTACCCAGCAGCAACATTGTTGGTGTTCCAGGAAGAGTGTATCCTGTAGGATGAGACGGCAATGAATTGCTCAGTGCCATCAATAGCACCAAGACTATACTCCCCAAGGTCCACACGGTAGGTACCAAGTCTGTTGGGAATAAAACATTGGAAAGTTGGAGATCGTGGATGTATATTTAGTCATTTTCAAAGTGGACCAATGATCTAGTAGATGATCAGGTATGAGAATTTGTATAAAAACTCATTTTCGATAATTTGCCTGCAAAATCATTCATTCCGTCTAAACAAGGATCTGCCACCTAAGATATAGCTTGGGACAAAATCTGCAACCAATATATGCTACAAAAGTGGTGTATATCAGTCAATAAATAAGCCCCATAGTTCACATAACCATTTAGAAGAAAAAAACACACAAATAATACAGCAACAACTGCAGGTGCCAAAAAATTGCATCCACTTTTTCTGGCATTTTTTTGTGGTAAAAGAAACACCAGAACCAAATTCATGTGACCAAATTCAGGCATCCAAAAACCCTGGTAACACACATGCAGTTTGTGATGGGCGATAACCAGCTGTCTGCCAAATGTGACTGGTTGGCTGAAACTATTTATCTATAAAATGAGCAATCACTTTTCAGTTTGCACAAGCACATCGTTATTTTTACACCATTTTAAAGCTTTGTTCCTGATCTGCCATTAATCTGGACCCAGCATACTGTATGTTTGATGGGTTTGGCTGTGGCCAGCCCTAATCTAAGATGTATTGCCAGTTTTAGATCACCATAACGCTCTGTAATCTACATATTTATGGTAAGTAACTTTCATGAGATTACTGAGATTATTTCAATACATTAATATGAGGAGAATATAAAAGTTATGATTACGAGTCTACGCAATGAGCAGCGGTCATCACACGGTTCGCACGAATAAGGGTTCCTCCACAGTTGTGGTACCAGTAACCACCAGACAGAACCTGAAGAGAAACCTGGAGGAGGGGTCAAAAAAAGAAAATATAAAATACACAGTTGGTAATGACAGTGTTTGTAAAAGAGGTATTCAAATCTTTGACATTTCTGGAATATCAATAAGATATGCCATAAATGTCAGCGAGGTGCTCCTATCTCCAGAATGGGGCCCTGAAGTTCACTGGAGAGCAAGCTGCGCAAGTGAAGACACCCTCCATACACGCTAAGGAGCTTCCAAAAGCAGCCATACTCACTCAGCTAAGTCATGTAGCAGTGAATAGACAGGACACCTATAAAGCTCAGTGCGCACTGTTCTTGAGATAGGAATGGGTCTCAGAGTTGGGACCAGGACCTCTATGACATTTATGACACGTTCTTAAGGGAGTGAAACATTCCTCTTCCTCATTCCTACTTATATCTTAAAGAAGACATATATTAAACGTCTTTTTGTGATTGTTTGAAATATAAAAATACTGTATGTTATACTGCACATATCGAATCAAGTGATTAGCAGTGATACTTATAAACTTATGACTCTTATAAAGGTAATGTTTAGCCTCATGGCTTATAATTATTTGTATCATCATCTTGTTCTTTAGCATTTCTTTCAAAAAACCTTGACAACTGCAAACTATCCCTCCGTACAGCATTAAAATGTATTGCTTCTGATGAGGTGGTCAGTTATTCGCAAAGTCTTGCGAGACTTCGGGTATTTGAAGGAAGTGTTCCTTTCTGACAGTTGGCTGCTCGTTCAGTGAATCAGACTCGTCTTTGAATCGTTCATACTTATTACATCACGCGATTCTAAATCATTTTTGCTCACATACACGAAAATCTGTACGATATTCGCTCCATGTAATAGGACTTTTACTTTTTCTTGCAACTGTACAATTTCTATCACACTATGGTAGTAGGACTCCCACATCAAGCTGCTGATTCTAAGCTTCTGCCTCTCCCAATACTTTAATCTTTAGCTCAGCCTGTACTGACAGGCTCCTCTGTATATACATGAGCTCACCAGGAAGTCAGTGTGAGAACTGATATTCATTACTACAGATGAGAATGGTAATAAATTAAAAGCAACTAAACTTCCATTAGATTACCAGATGATGACATACAAGTGCATATAAATGTGAATACTGACCTGCCAGGGCCAGGCATTCCTGGCCGCATTAGTTCCTCCTACCACACGTCCATTTGGAATCTGTTCAAAATAGCGGATGTCTTCATTGTTACATTGTCCTATGGGCAGAATGATACAGAAATTGAAAAATTGCAAACCATTTGCTGTAAGTACTTTGTTATTAACTTTGAATTGTATGTTTTAATTTATTTGTAGATACATATGAAATACACAATATTAATAATGACTCACGCTAGTGTGATAATATTCTAGACTAGAGAATGTTTACCAGAAGTGACTACATTTTAGTTGTAGGAAGTTTACTTTAGTTCATAGTTGTTAACGGAAGATCAGATAAAACCAGAATGTATTGGCTCCCTGGTGTCCAATGGAGGGGCCTAGGAGTAAAATGCTAAAACAAGCCAAGACCCATTTTCAAACCTGCTTATATAGGTAATAGAGATGAGCTAAGTTTTGAAAAAAATCGATTCTGCTGCTTTGCTCAACTTTGACAAGAAATTTGACTTGTTACGTATGACTTAATCATGTTAAGTTGAGTGCATAGATCCAAAGTGCCTGATTCTTTATTTTTCTGACACCTTGGCGTCGTAGACGGGATTGTTCTAGGGCAAGAACTGAGCAAATACAGTCCACCAAATCAGCACCAGTCTAGGAACCTGTGGTGCTATAACAAGACTGGACTCCATCTATGATGACTAGTTCATTTTGTCCTGTTCTTTTTAAATCTGTGAAGAAGTTCCCTAACGGAGCTTCTGATATCCCTAACAGCGCCTCTAACACAGATGTGAACAGAGATTAGCACATTTCTGAAAATTCATTTTGTGTTTGATTAGGCAAATATTTCAAAAATTTTCTCTGTTTACAGTAACGCCACATGCAGGAGACTCCCATTGTCTGACATTACTAGCTGCTATGTTCTTTCGGCCGCAGTGGGGCAAGTACATTAAATATTACATCGGAAGATCAGAAACTTAATGTACTTACTGTAAATACAAAAAATATTAGGATTCGTCCATGTACTGTATATTGTAGCCAGGGGCAGCGCTATAGTGGAAGCAGGGAAAGGGGTTGCTATGGGGCCCAAACTAAGAGGGGGCCCATCCGGGAAGAGGAGTGAAAGATTTTACCGTTAGGGCTGTCTTAACAGTATTTTATACAATGACATACAGTAATATACAGTGACATACGGTATATATGTGTAGGAAACGGACAGGGCAACTGCCTGGCCTGGTCTGAGAGAGCGATCTTCACTAGCCCCGGGACTGAAGGTTGCACAGGATTGAGGGGTTGCTGTAGGGGGGCCCAGTTCTAAAAATTTGCTGTGGGGACCAGTCAGTTCTAGTTATGCCACTGATTACAGCATGTGAAATGCCCTATGCATTAGATAACAATACTTTTCATGGGATAACTCCTTTACTTCAGAAATGAACCGAGATCATGTAGAATTATGAATTTCATGGATACTGTATCTTAAATAAAGCACAGTGAGCTCACTTCCCTGTCTAGTGAATGAACATGTTCCCTAAAATGCTTTTGCATTAGACTGATAGTCTTACCAATGTAGAAGCAATTACATGAACACGTTTTGGAAAGAAACCTCCAACGATAAAATCCAAAGCTTTATTCAAGTCATTTTAAGAACAATTTGACTGTAGACTGTGTACAATACCTGTTTTTAAAATGACTTGAATAAAGCCTTAGATTTTATTCCTGGAGGTTTCATTCCTGAATGTTGTCTGCCGTGGTCGATGGCTCCTTCAGCGTGAGGAGAATCAAGCTCATTATATGAATAAAAAATTTGGTGAGCATATCTAGAACTTACAAGAACAAATGGACAAGGGCTGGCTGGCAAATTTTAGCCTGGGGGGCAAGCACCCAGCACAGGCCCATGTGTAGCGGCCCACCTTAACCTGTTTAACTCCACCTACCATATAAAGGCAGTTTAGGTAAATAGACTAAATCATTAAACGGTGGCAGCTGGTTATGTTTTCATGTAGAGGGACAAGATTTACCACCTCCAGAACTGAAGAGACTCCATTGACTATAATGGGGTCTGCTCAGGATGCTGCTCCTTTACTGGACAAAAAAGTTTGCATGCAGGACTTGTGTCCGGTCTTTTTGACAGATTCTGTGACAGTGGTTCGAAAGCAAATGTGAATATTTGGTATTAGATCGGAGTATAGCATCAGATGAACGTTTAACAAACAAATACAGAGCAAGATCCAAAATCACTACATGAATAAAGCATCAGAACCAAGTTCACCGCATGAATGCAGCACCAGAACCAAGATGTCAAATACAGCAACAAATATAGCACCAGAACCAAACCAATAAGTCAAATGTGCCCCTTCATGTATAGTGCCTCATCTATGTGTTCCTTTATGTATAGTGCCTCATCTATGTGCCCCTTTATGTATAGTGCCCCTTATATGTGCCCCCTTTATGTTTAGTGCCTCTTCTATGTGCCCTTTTTATGTATAGTACCTCTTCTATGTGCCCCTTTATTTATAGTGCCCCTTATGTGTTCCCTCTTTATGTATAGTACCTCTTCTATGTGCCCCTTTATGTACAGTGCCTCTTCTATGTGCCCCTTTATGTATAGTGCCTATTTTTCCCCCCATTTATGTACAGTGCCTCTTCTATGTGCCCCTTTATGTATAGTGCCTCTTCGATGTGCCCCTTTATGTATAGTGCCTCTTATGTGTCCCTTCATGTATAGTGCCTCTTATGTGTCCCTTCATGTATAGTGCCTCGTATGTGTCCCCTTTATGTATAGTGCCTCTTATAAGTGCCCCCTGAATACAGTGTACGCACACTGTATAATAATACTCAGTAGAAGCTAGAATGCAGTGGGTAACAGAAGGTGTGACATAATCAGTCACATGTTGCTGATGGTCACGTGGTAAGAGGTATAATAGATGCAGTGTGTATAGATACATAGTATATACAGCAGTGTAATGATATGTGAGGTATGAGGTATAATAGATGAAGTATGTACAGATACTTAGTATATACAGCAGTGTACTGATATGTGCAGTACTAGGTAAAAATTACTCCTTGTATTTCAAAAATCAGTACACATAAATATACTATACAGATATGATATGTACTATATCTGTACATAGCACACACATCTATTATACTTCGTACCTCACATATCTGTACACCGCTGTGTATAATATATATCTGTACCCACTGCATCTATTATACTTTTATAATTCATGTAGTATATACAGATATAGTATACACAGCAGTTTACTGATATATGTGGTACGAGGTATAAATTACACCTTGAGTACACTGCTTTGTATACTGTATACCTGAACACACTGCATCAGTGGCGTAGCTATCAGGGAAGCGACTGCTTCGGGGCCCAAGCTCAGAACTGAGCAGTACTGAATCTTTTTATCTATAGGCTTCCCCTGTGTACTGCTATGCTGTACTTTATAGAAGAGGATGCCACATACAGCAGCAGCACTGGAGCTCCGCACACCGAAGGTCCTTGCTCAGTGAGGACAGAGTACAATTGTTGTATCCTCCTCCTCCTAATCAACAGCTCTCACTCTGGGATCTGCAGTACTGGCACATAACTTGCCAGTACTGCTTTTTGTTTTCTATTGGCTGGCAGCTTTCTAAGATATCTGCTGCCAGCCAATAGTAGAATGTCATGGGATAGAGTCCCACCACCCACCAGCAGGAAGCTATTGTAGAGCAGGCTGGCTGTTCCTACACACAGAGCTCTATGATGCCCCCCCCATATGTCCTGTTATCTGACCCTTCTATAGTAATTTACTATTTAACCCCTCCACTGCTGTCCCTGGATGGCATGGGGGTGATGGTACCTACTTCTCCAGGCTGCCTGTGAGGACCAGACATCATCTAGCTATAGGAAAGGTAAGTGTCTGTGTGTAGAAATAGGTGTATAACTACTTGTATGTTTATATGTGTGTGTATATATATATATATATATATATATATATATATATATATATATATATGGTGAGCTCATGTATAAATGTGTTCATGTATGTGGTGAGTGTGTATGAGAGCATCCATGTAAGTGGTGAGTGCATGTATGAGTGTATTCATCTATGTTGTGAGTGCGTGTATCAGTGCATCCATGTATGTGGTGAGTGTATATGAGTGTGTCCATGTAAGTGGTGAGTGCGTGTATAAGTGCATCCATGTGTATTCGTCTATGTGGTGAGTGTGTCTATGTATGTGGTGACTGTATGAGTGCGTCTATGTACATATGTGGTGAGTGCATGTATCAGTGCATCCATGTTAGTGGTGTACGTATGTATGAGTCTGTCCATGTATGTGGTGAGTGTGTCTATGTATGCGGTGAGCACATATATGAATATGTACATTAAGTTGGGGAGGCATACAAAAAATTGCTGTGCAATTTGCTGCCCAGTCAGTTCTAGCTACGCCCCTGCAATGCATGTATTATACATTGTACCAGACATATGAGTACACTACTTTATATGCTATATATCTGTACACACTGCATCTATTATACCTTGTACCTGATGTATCAGTACTCTGTGTGTATACTATGTGTGAGGTGGGAGGTATAAAAGATGCAATGGGTACAGATATATGTGGACAGTCATATTCTGATCACTGTATGAGGTACATGAGGTATTGAGGGTTGTAGTTAAGGTTATAGTATTAGGGTTAGGCTTAGTTTTAGGGGCCATTATTAGAGTTAGGCGTAGTATTAGTATTAGGGACCAGTATTGGGGTTAGGGTCAGTATTGGGGTTAGGGGTCAGTATTGGGGTTAGGGGTCAGTATTATGGTTAGGGGCCATTATTAGGGTTAGGTGTAGCATTAGCATAAGGCTACATTCAGACAACCGTAAGTGTTTTGCAGTCCGCAAATTGCAAAACATGTATACTGGCCGTGTGCATTCTGGATTTTGCGGAATGCACAGGGCCAGCCCCATATAGACATGCCTATTCTTGTTTGCATTTGCAGACAAGAATAGGACATGTTCTATCTTTTTTAAGGGGCCGCGGAACGGAACTACGAATGTGGACAGCTGCCCGCATCTTTTGTGACCCCATTGAAATGCTAAATTGCGGAATGGATGTGGGCCAATATTGGGGTAAGGGTCAGCATTAGGGTACATTCATACAAGCGTATATACATTCATTTCAATGGGGCCATAAAAGATGTGGACAGGACACTATGTGCTGTCTGCAGATAGAGAATGTCCTATTCTTGTCCACAATTGCAGACAAGAATAGGCATTTCTATCATAGGGCCGGCTACGTGTTCCACAAAATGTGGAATGGACATGGCCAGTATCCATGTTTTGCGGATGCGTAATTTGCAGACCGCAACACGCATACGGTCGTGTAAATGTAGCCTTAGGGTACAGGGTCAGTATTAGGGTTAGGGGTCAGTATGGTATAGAATTAGCATTGGGCCCAGTAGGGGCCAGTATTAGGGATAGGGGTCAGTAGTGTTAGGCATCAGTATTAGTGGTCAGTATTAGGGATCAATATTAGTATTAGGGATCAGGGGCCAGTACTACCATTAGGGCAGTTTGTACTCGCCTGTCCTGGTGGTGGCGTGGTCCAACAATGCAGACCCCGCCTCTTATGGCGGGTCTGCTCCTGAGGAACATTTCAGGTGGCATGATGACGTCATCGCGCCGCCTATGTCATGTCAATGTGCCGCAGGAACTGCCGGGCAGGGAACTAGTGGTTCCTTTGTCCCGCCTGCGCTACTGTTGGCTCAATTGTATCTGCGTCTAGTGGATGCAGATACAAATGAGTTCAGGGGCCACAGCGGCCCTGGACATCACCTGGCCCGGGGGGCATGTGCCCCCCTGCCCAGCCAGCCCCTGCACATGGATCATATAAACAACATTTTGTCCTGTGCTGTGTGCTTCCATTTTAAGACGTCTTGTTAAAATCAGTTTAGGATGGAATCTACCCTGGCCTCATCTATAGTCAGTTGCTACTACATGGTTGGGCCACACATCAGCCACACAACCTGTTGTGCTACAAGGGTCGGTACACAAAGCTTCTCACAATTTGGTACAAAGTAGACATCGGAATAATTAGTAATAGTATATTTTATCATCATTATTACATTTTTATTGTTTAGATTATAGCGTAGCTATAACATTGTTCCACTGAGCACAAATAGCATAGTGTGAAATATGGGATAACTTACCCAAAATGACAAGAGCAGCTAGTACCAGAAGCCTGAGCATTGTGAGATGATTCTCTTCTATGCACACACATCAATGGTGTCTCCTTATATACCATTTCAGACCTGCTGAATAACAGTAAGTAAAAGGTATATTTTCAGGTAATGCAGGTAAAACTGGTTTCCCAAAGGGAAATAACATAGAAATTTACCTGAAAAAATAAAATAAGTTTGGTATTTGCTGGCTGGTAAGGTCATTGTATCTCCCCCTTAAATATTTCTCATTTTTTTCTTGTTTGTACCAATGTTGTGTCAGTGATTTTTCATGGACCCATAGACTCCAGTGGGTGTGTTTAGTTCACATCATGGACCAAGGTAGTGCACGTGTCTCTGATTTTTTTTTTTTTTACAGAGTAAAAAACTAGTGATATGTGACCAGATACATTAAAATCAATGAGTACATGTGCTGTCGACAGAAAATAAGCACAGAACATAGGGAAAGGACAGGGCAAGTGCCCCCTACAGACATAGTGGCATATTTATTATAAACCGGTGGCGAACACTGGTCTATGACATCCAGGAGGCTTTGCTAATTTATGAGGAGAAGTGGTGGGGAAACACCACTTACACTAAAATATTTGCACGGTTTTGTGGTATTTTCAACTTTTTTATGCCAGAAAAACTGGTGTGTAGTTATGATAAATCTCCCCATGATGTGTACCACACTAGACAAATTGTAAATCGCCCCCTTCAAATGATATATCTTCGTAAGACAATGATTTTGGTGAGGTGTATCCACCACAGGGCTATGGCTAAATCCTCGATGTGGAAGGAAAATTACTTCATTACTACAAACCCCTCCATTACCCCATAGATTCTGCGATCTGGGCTGTGCTCACATGAACACCATAGAGTAATTTCTTAAAAGTGATTCTCTGGGACTATAACTAAATTCTGACTTGCAAAAAAACTGTTGAGAGAAGATAGTTTCACCACTATTTACCCTTCTGTCTTGCCATTGATTTCTTGCAGATCATGGAATCTGCGACACGACGGAGGGGTAAGTCGTGGTGAAATGATGTTCCTTCCACAGTTTTCTGCATGTCAGGATTTAGCCACAGTCCTCAATAATCTCTATAAACTGTATAATTGGTTCACAGTTTGGTATTTTAAGAGGTTTGTACATATTTTAATCACTTCCTGATCATAAATTGTACTTCCTCCCTGACCAGGCACATTTTCAAGTAGAGTGAGCAATGTGTAAGTTTAATGGCAAATTGTTATCCTATTCCTCTGCCAACAGATATATATATATATATATAGTCTTGTTATTCTCTCACATCCGATTATATATTTTACTTCTACATATAGAAGTAAAAAGGGCAGAAAATATTTTAAAGATATTTTCCTCGTAATCTACACAAACTGGCAAGATAACAGGCCGAACTAGATGGACAGATGTCTTTTTTCGGCCTTATAAACTCTGTTACTATGTTACTCTTTAAAAACAACTTAAAAGAAATGTTTCACCAAAACATTTTTCTGTCAGTTGTTTTTATTTTCTGATTGTAGATGTTTTATTCCCTGCACATGATTATGGGGGAGGCCATCTTGCCTGAGCTGTTCTTAGCAGCATTTACACGGCATAAAAAAATTGCTTTACAGCAGCCCCATGGTCTATAGACAGAATGGTCAGGACGGGACCTCATTGACTTCTATGGGAGAAAATTCTAGGCATGTTCTGTGACCAGTGCAGAGGTCACTGTACGAGGAAATAAAAGATAAGATTTGAGAAGCACCTATTGTGAATGCTGGATCCTGTGTTATCTATACACAGAGATTATATAATATGTACAAACAAAGAAGTCACACCAATTACTAGTGGCTGGTGCAAAAACTGCAGGATTTTTGCTTTTAGTTTAAACATAAAAAGTGACATGGAAAATGAATACTGACATAATCAAAAATTATTTAAAAACATGTTAAACATAAAAAAGCGATTTAAACAGCAGGTCATTTTCTGATGACACATTCCCTTTAAAATGCTGTCCCTTTTCAAGTATACTAGTGGCTCTTTACATCAGGCCCATTCCAAGGCGATTATCGAGAATGTATCCAATAATTGCTTGATCATGAGCAGTGGTGAGAAATGCATATACATTCTGCAATCATTTCCTCTGTATAGGGATGAATAGTTGCTGTTTGCTTGCAGCAAATTCCAGTTTATACAGGATAATATGCTGCCAACAAACAAAGATTTTAGGGGTTGTCAAAGCTGTCTTTATTGATTACCTATCCTGAGGATACACATCATATTCGCTTGAATTCAATTAAAGCTAATGGGATGGCTTCTTGTAATTACACCTGCTCACTGCTGCTGTAGTGATGGTGAGCATGTAAGCAATAAAGAGAAAGTTGCGCTGGCATGGCATGCGCCTTCTCTTCAAAAAGCTGATCAACGGGGTTGTCGGGTGTTGAACACCTGCTGATCTGATATTGATGACCTATAATGAAGAAAGGTCATCAATAAAAATAACTTGGACAACCCCTTTAAGCACTTGTGTATCATATAAGAAATGTTGAAAAGTGTATGCTTCTTTTCTGTCTACATAAGGTAGTGGTTTATAAGAGGAAGGATCTGTTTGTAAAGTATGGTCCTGGAACCAAGCTCATTACCCCACTAGAAGATGGTGAAGTAATGGAGACAGGGACAACACAATTCAAAGCAACACAGATTTACTCAAGCTGGGGAACCCAGCGTAATAGTTACAATCAGTGGCACTTGGCTTAGTGGTTACAGTCTCAAACAGGTACACAGCTTTGCAGTTACACTTATTAATACACAATTTGTCAGTTACAGTCTAATATGAGCACAAAGCTTGGTGGTTGCAGTCTCTAAAGGGCACATAGTTTGGCAGCTACAATTTCTGGACGTCACATAATTTGGTGGTTACAGTGTCTATTGGGAAAACAGAGCAAAAAACTTAATTAAGTGCAGGACCCCAGTAGGTTTAGCACTCTCTTTGGCTTGGTCTCTGTTCTCAGCAGGGTTGGCTTGTCTTCCAAATGCTGGAAGTGGTCAAAACCATTTGGAAGATACACAGGGCCTTCCACATTTAAGGAACATTCTCCCTTGCAGACCCAAGTAAGACAGCAAATGAAGATTGTAGGATTCCAGTACTTGGATATAAAATCTTCTTGTTTAGTAGTCATTAGTGTTGATCGAGCACCGAAGTGCTCGGGTAGAACACATGGTGATGCTTGAGTGCTCTACAGAGCACCCGGGCACAATGGAAGTCAATGGGAGAACCAGAGCACTAAACCAGGCACCCCCTGCTCTGAAGAGGGGAGGGTGGTTCATAGGGAAAGGTCAGAAAATGATGGAAACACCACTGAAATGGTTTGGGAACAGCATGGGGAGGATGTCTGGATGCATCTTGGACTCCCAAGTATTTAGGATGTTCAAACGTTATACAGCAGACGCAGTGCAGGTAATGTCACTGTCACCAACAGCAGAAAAATTTCACAGAATTTCAGAAGTATTTACAATGCGCAAACGTTATACAGTAGATGCAGTGCAGGTAATGTCGCCTTGATTAGCGGTAGAAAAAAATACACTGGATGTCACAGGTATTTAGGATGCACAAACGTTATATAGCCGACGCTGCGCAAGTAATGTCGCCTTGATTAGCGGCAGAAAAAAATACACTGGATGTCAGGTATTTAGGATGCACAAACGTTATACAGCAGACACTGTGCAGGTAATGTTGCATTGATTAGTGGCAGAAAAAAATATGCTGGATGTCAGGTATTTAGGATGATACATAGAATGCAACCGCACACCGCTACCAGATAAAGCACAAAATGCCATAGTGATATAGAGTATTCTAAAGCTCATGCTATGCTTGTTTGATAAATCAGAGACTCTTGGCAAATATATTTTGTACAAAATTATCTGAGCCCATTCACCGGATCGTCAAGGTGTTTTCTGCAGAATGGGAACCTAACACTATCTCCTACCTTTTATGTGCCAGACTTGGCTTCCATATAATCAGGGGGTGTTTTGTTCCACATGCATGTAGTATCCACTCTGCCTTTTGCCATTTCTGGTGCTTCAAAGGCCTCCCCTAGTTCAGGAATGCAGATACTAGCATGCATGTCGAATCACTCGTCTCTGATTTATCAAACAAGCATAGCATGAGCTTTAGAATACTCTATATCACTATGGCATTTTGTGCTTTATCTGGTAGCGGTGTGCGGTTGCATTCTATGTATTTTCCTTTGACATGTATTTAGCCATAGCAACCAGCACCTGCACTCTAGGATGTGCTGACTGAAATTTCTCTTTTTTTCTTTGTAGGTATTTAGGATGCACAAACATTATACAGCACACACTGCGCAGGTAATGTCGCCTTGATTAGCGGCAGAAAAAAAATACACTGGATGTCACAGGTATTTAGGATGCACAAATGTTATACAGCATACACAGCACAGGTGGTGTTAAGGTCAGGCAATTTTGCGCAAATTTTGCCCCCAAAAAACTAGATGTTGCAGCCAGATAAAACAACAGTCCTAAAAAGGACTTCTGGGTCTTTTGAAAAGAAACACTAAATTTGCCTTGCCAAATCCTATCCCTACACTATCTGTCCCTCTTTGCAGCAGCTGTCCCTGACTAAGACTGAGCAGGGTCACATGTCACTGGGTGCTATATAGCACCCGTTGATGCGTTCCCGGCCAGCCAATCACTGTAATGCCAGTAGCCAACATGGCTACGGCATTACAGTGAATGCCAGTACCTCCCTGCACTCTGATTGACTGCTTAGCAGCCAATAAACATGCAGGGAGGGGACTAGAGCATGGCACTCAAGCACACGCGGTGTTCAGCTGAATATAGTGTTCGAGCGAGCATGTTCGCCTAACACTAGTACTCATCCATTAAAACATCATGTAAATGTCCATTTAGTGTCATTGGCACATCAACAGTTCAAGTGGGAGACCCCTTAAAATTTAACTGATTTCAGGATTATATTGCTTGCAGATCTGTTTCAACCTCTGTGTTTTCTAGAGTGCTGTGAACCCTAGTGGAAGAATTTGCCTTTGTCTACATTTTACTACATATTTACTTCAAAGATACTAAGTTGTCACCTGTTATCATTTGATGCTTATATTGTTAACAATTTCAAGCTGATTTGTAATAGTTTAATTAAAGTATTTTGTTTTAACCACTTAACTGTTTTGCCCCAGTCCAGCTCGGGCATTGTGAAAAGTAGCTAACTGGAGGGGGGAAGGGCTTCTTTAGATGGTGATTTCTCCTTAATGGTAGCAGCTAGAAACATGCAACTGGTCTTGTCTGAAAGCATTCCGGGCTTTCATACAAGACCAAAATGGCAGCTAAAGTCCAAGCAACAGAGGGGAAATCACTGTTACAAATACAAGTCGGGAATAATCGCGAGTAAAATCTGTTTTTACTTTCATTTTCAGCTGCATTCACAGCATCGTGATTTCTATCAGTGATATCTTTCTCTGTCCTGAACATATTGCTTCTTTCAAACAAGATCAGTTTCATGTTTCTAGCTACCATTCGGGAGATACTGTAGCAGCATCTAAAGCACCCCTCCCCCCTCCAGTTAGCTACTTTTTCCATTGCTGGAGCTCCCCTCTGACAAAACAGTTAGGGGGTTAAAGGGTTCTCCAGGATTTTATTACTGATGGCCGATCCTCAGTATAGGCTATAAATATCAGACTGGCAGGAGTCCAACTAGCCAGCACCTTACCTGATAAGATGTTACATTGTTTCTCCGTTGCCAGAACTACATATCTGCATCCATTGGGTAGTGGATGGGGTTGGTAACTGCAGTGCTGCTTCAATTTGCTTTAACGAGTTATGGATATACCTACTCATAGATGCCAACCTGTATGTGTATACAGTACAGACCAAAAGTTTGGACGCACCTTTTCATTCAAAGAGTTTTCTGTATTTTCATGACCATGAAAATTGTAGATTCACACTGAAGGCATCAAAACTATGAATTAACACATGTGGAATTATATACGTAACAAAAAAGTGTCAAACAACTGAAAATATGTCTTATATTCTAGGTTCTAAGTAGCCACCCTTTGCTTTGATTACTGCTTTGCACACTCTTGGCATTCTCTTGATGATCTTTAAGAGGTAGTCACCTGAAATGGTAATCCAACAGTCTTGAAGGAGTTCCCAGAGATGCTTAGCACTTGTTAGCCCTTTTGCCTTCACTCTGTGGTCCAGCTCACCCCAAACCATCTCGATTGGGTTCAGGTCTGGTGACTGTGGAGGCCAGGTCATCTGGCGTAGCACCCCATCACTCTCCTTCTTGGTCAAATAGCCCTTACACAGCCTGGAGGTGTGTTTGGGGTCATTGTCCTGTTGATAAATAAATGATGGTCCAACTAAACGCAAACCGGATGGAATAGCATGCCGCTGCAAGATGCTGTGGTAGCCATGAATAAATCCCCAACAGTGTCACCAGCAAAGCACCCCCACACCATCACACCTCCTCCATGCTTCACGGTGGGAACCAGGCATGTGGAGTTCATCCTTTCACCTTTTCTGCGTCGCACAATGACATGGTGGTTGGAACCAAAGATCTCAAATGTGGACTCATCAGACCAAAGCACAGATTTCCACTGGTCTAATGTCCATTCCTTGTGTTCCTTAGCCCAAACAAGTCTCTTCTGCTTGTTGCCTGTCCTTACCAGTGGTTTCCTAGCAGCTATTTTACCATGAAGGCCTGGTGCACACAGTCTCCTCTTAACAGTTGTTGTAGAGATGTGTCTGCTGCAATGTGTGGCATTGACCTGGTCTCTAATCTGAGCTGCTGTTAACCTGCGATTTCTGAGGCTGGTGACTCGGATGAACTTATCCTCCACAGCAGAGGTGACTCTTGGTCTTCCTTTCCTGAGGCGGTCCTCATGTGAGCCAGTTTCTTTGTAGCGCTTGATGGTTTTTGCGACTGCACTTGGGGACACTTTCAAAGTTTTCCCAATTTTTCGGACTGACTGACCTTCATTTCTTAAAGTAATGATGTCCACTCGTTTTTCTTTACTTAGCTGCTTTTTTCTTGCCATAATACAAATTCTAACAGTCTATTCAGTAGGACTATCAGCTGTGTATCCACCTGACCTCTGCCCAACACAACTCATGGTCCCAACCCCATTTATAAGGCAAGAAATCCCACTTATTAAACCTGACAGGGCACACCTGTGAAGTGAAAACCATTTCAGGTGACTACCTCTTGAAGCTCATCAAGAGAATGCCAAGAGTGTGCAAAGCAGTAATCAAAGCAAAAGGTGGCTACTTTGAAGAACCTAGAATATAAGACATATTTTCAGTTGTTTCACACTTTTTTGTTAAGTATATAATTCCACATGTGTTAATTCATAATTTTGATGCCTTCACTGTGAATCTATAATTTTCATAGTCATGAAAGTACCGAAAACTCTTTGAATGAGAAGGTGTGTCCAAACTTTTGGTCTGTACTGTATATCAGGGACTGCTAGTACACCAACACATTTGCATTTGTATAGATGTGCCAGAGAGTTTGAGTGTTTTATTTCTGCATATAAATGTATCAAAGTATTCTTGTTTTTTTTTTTTTTCTTTCTGTATAGCAGTAATAGCAAGTTCTGCATAAGATATTGGGCTTACTGTTTCAATAAATAGTAATGGTCTGTCATAAACAGTAGAATGGCCATTCAACTCATCAGTTTGCATAGCGGGGGACATTTAACCAAAGGTTTACTTCACTATTGTTAATTAAAATCTCAAATTATTGCACATGCCATATTTACACCATAATTTACAACTTTATTAGCTGCTCGCCACTTTTCTAAAGCGGCAAGAAAAGAAGCCATGGCTTAGTGGGAGGGGAGGAACTATTGCAGCTCTCCAGATTTACTATAACTTGCACCAGAAACTGATATACATTATAGCTCAAGACCCTAGCTGGCATAGATTTGAGTTTCTGGCATGTAGAATGCCAGAGATGCACCTAATTTTTAAAGAGGCATTTGCCTTTTTAATAAATTTGATGCATCTTACTTCAGCACGGTGGGATCAATACTGGTGTATAGGCTCACCAGTCTTGATAAATCTCCCACCTAGTCTTCCTAGCGATGCGAATAAACCTGTATTTACATAGTTCTTGATGCACTCTGTTTATTCTAAGGTACTTCTCATGTTTTTTTAACCCTATTTCCTTTAACGGAGCTTTTGCTATTGGAGACAATGAATGGTCTATGTATGTCAAAGTTTGCATTTTTAGCACCTTTGTTCTTCTCATAGGTACACATTCTGTTTCCCCAGAACAGGGTTACCGTTTGTTGCTGATAACTTCTGGTAAGTGGTATGGAAAGCTGTTTATCCTGTACTTACAGGTGAATCATCATACCATGAATGTGCATATCTATCAGACAGGTCATGCAGTAAGCTCATGTTACTCATAATGGAGTGTGCTAGTCTGTAGAAGAAAAGACAAGGATCGCACATCCACATGCCATGTATTGATTTTTGTCTTCTCAGCATAATTGATAAACATCTCCATGAGGCACCTTGTATACATTTTGATCAAAATGCATAGACTCTCTCAACACATGTATATACAGTAGATGTATTTCTGGAGGGTAATAATATTACAGGTTATAGTTACTAGAGATGGGTTTTTGATCCAGGGAGTAATTCTGATTGCCTGATTGGAGTCGGGAAGGAATTTTTTTCCCATAAAGTGAGGAATATTGGCTTCTACCTCACAGGGTGTTTTTGCCTTCCTCTGGATCCACTTGTAGGATAACAGGCCGAACTGGATGGACAGATGTCTTTTTTCGGCCTTATAAACTATGTTACTATGTTACATCAAAGTGGCCCAGCAGCCCGACAACATCGCTGCTGTCAGGCGAAGCCCCCTTTGTACTGGGCCTCACCAACCCAAATGCACAGCAACAACAGCCACCATGCAGCATGACATCCGCCTCTTGTCTTGTGCGTACTGGCCTCTGATTCTTGTGGGTGTACCATTGTATGCCATGTGGACTGGTTGCCATATTGTGCATACTGGCTGTGGATACTTGTGGTGTGAACAGGTTTATTGTGTTTGTATTTCAATTCTGTTCAGCAAGGAGGATAGGTCATCAATGAAAATATCTCAGAAAACCCCTTGTTTGCTGTTTGCTCTATGTGTCATGTAATCCCTCTTGTATGGATTAACTCATCATTCTGTTCTTGTGCACCTGTGTGATTATGTGCTTGCTTCAGTCTTATATATAAGTTCCTGAGTTCTGTGTCAGTTTTGGATTTGTCTCTTGAGTGCTATGACCGTTCCAGGTTTTGCATTCATGTCATGTCTTGTCTGTTGCACCATGGTTTGCCTTGGTCTGTTTGGAATCTATGTCCTTGTTATAGTAATTGCCATAGTCTGTATGGAACTTCAGTCTGTCTGAGTGTCCTACTGCATGTTCTGCCATGTCTGCTGTATCTGAACAGTGTCCAGTTCCTGTAGTCTGTCTTGACTAATCTGTTATTTTTGAACTACAACATGGTCCATTTCCTGATGTCCATGTTGTCAAGTCTGCTATGTCTGTACATAGTTCTAGTAGTCCTAGTTCTAGTAGTCTGTCCATGTTGTCCATGTCTCCTGGTGCATGAAGTCTTTGTCTGAGTTCCTGATCTGTTTGCCTGCAAGTGCGTCGTGTCTTGTCTGTTGCTTGCATTTGTGTTTGCCTTGAATTTTTCTGTGATCTGATTCTGTATCATCAGATGAGAAAATTCAGATGAGCTACTGAATTTCAATTTTCATTGATGATTCTGTATCATGTCATGCCTGTGCTCCTGGTGTTTTTCACCAGAGTTTCTGAGTTTGAGGGTCAGCTGCCAAGTACACCAGGACAATCCCAGGAGGTAGCAGTCTGGTCGCTAACCTGAGGTGAGTTCCACATCCACTTATAGTGGTTAAAGGGTGAATAATGGGGAGGTGCCAGAATAATGCCCTTACTGTAGGGTTTGGTCCAATGTCAAACTGGTTACTGGGCACAGTGGTTCCACAACCATTGTGCGTATGCTTAATCTGTAACAGTTTAATAATTGGTTGCCAGACTTTTGTATATTTGCTAATGTTTGAGCATCATCTGGAGTTTTGTGCTGGTTTATTTAAGCAACCTTGATATTATGCTGGAAGTTTACAAAAATTAAATGTATATCCCTCTCTCCAATGGGTTGTTAAGGAGGTTGTCCACTGGTTGAATCTGATGTTGCCGCATTGTAATGCCCTGGAGCAGAGGTCTTCGGATGCTATTAATTCTTTTTTGTGGAAAGAAACTTGTTTTGCTTTCAAGGAGCATCAGTGTCAATGAAATGTAAGTATAAAATGTTCCTTTTGTGGAAGAGGTCACCCCATGTCTGACTGCTTCAAAAAGTGTAGTATCCCTGGCCTGCTCTCCACTACAGAAATGTTAAGTAAAAGCATTGACGGCGGTAAAGTGGTTGAAGCTTCAGCTCTGGTTAAATCGGTATCCAGACCGTCTAATGTCGGTTCTGTTAAGTAATTGGTTTCATGATGGTTTTGAGATTCCTGGATTCTCTGGTACTGGCTGTTGTATGGTTTTTAATGGTTTCCTGGTGTAGTTGAGGAAAAAATTCTCAAAGAATTTGTGTTGGGCAGGGATGCTGATCCTTTTTTCTAGTATTCTGTTTGAGAATTTTCATCTCTGATAGTTGGGAGTGGTGCCAAAAAATGAGCCAAATTCATTTAGTCTGATGAATGATTTATCCTTTGCTCTTAGAACTTCCTTTAATGATGAGATTGATAAAAACTTTCCTTCTGTGCCCTATGCCACTTTTGATTATGCAGTGAGTTTGGTTAGTAGCTTTGGTCGTGGGGCTGTAAAGAACGAGGGGTTCACTTAGACAACGCCCTTAGAGGAGGTAGGACACGTGGCACAGTGGGTTTACACCCGCTGATTTGAGACAGTATGCTCAGGCCATGGACCCGGCTGGTCACTCCAAGCCAGTTGTTCAGGAATTGTTTTTTGAGATGAGATATCAGAGTGAACGACAGCATGTCCTGATGCAATTCATGCTTAATGTCACTGCTTATCTGGATACCATCTCTCCTTCAGCTACTGCAGGGTTGCCAGTCGCTGCTACCTCTGCAATACCCATACCTGAGGGTCTGGATTTGAGTGCCACTGATGTGCGACTCCCTCTGCTACCACGCTATGGTGGATATCCAATGACCTGTTGTGGCTTCTTGAACAAGTGCCTGATCCACTTGGAGTTGCATAGGCAGAGGTTTCCTACTAAGCGGTCCAAGGTCGCCTTTATTGTGTCCCTGCTGTCTGATGACGTGCTTGCTTCGGCAAATAGAGGTCCAGAGACCACTAACCTGCAGTCTTTCCTCGCTACCTTCCAGCTGATTTTTGAAGAGTCTGGCCGCATGTCCTCCGCTGCATCAGCTCTGCTGCGTCTACGACTGTTCCTTGTCTGTTGGTCAGTACGCCATCCAATTTCGTACCTTGGCTACCGTACTGGCATGGAACAATGAGGATCAACTGGAGGTGTTCTGGTAGGGCCTTTCTGACTGAATTAAGGATGAATTAGCTGGTTGCGACCTTCAGTCCACTCTGAATCACCTGATCACTGTGGCCACAAGAATAGATATGCGTTTCAAGGAGTTTTCTAAGGAGGTCACATGCACCAGAAGACCATCTCACTTGACTCCATCCTTCCAGAGGCCAGTTCTTCCTCTAGTGTCCACCCCATCTGAAGAGCCCATGCAAATAGAGTGCCTTCGATTGTCTGACCAGGAACGTCTATTCTGCAAAGCAGAGAACTTGTGTCTGTACTGTGGAGGCAAGACCAATTAAAAGCATTCCTCGGGTCTGAATTTTGTTCTGGGAAGACATGTATGGCTTTCCACTAACACTTTTTTGCCTTAGGGTACCATCTGGTAAACTTGCTGTTATAAACTTACCTGTCTGGGCTCAAGCAGTATGGTCCTCAGCTTCGGCATGGCTGCTCAGGCAGAGACGCACTGCTGAACCACGACACCTAATGACACGAACAACATCCCTAGTAGCTCCGTCATAAGTGGGGTTTGTGTTCTGACCTATGGGAGGCAAGGCCAATGGACCTATCAGGTTCTGACCTAGGGTCCAGGGGCACTATTAAAAGCCTCTCCTATCCATTTGCCATTGCTAGTGATAGCCTTTGTTGGCTTACTAGTATTGTCTTATTTCTGTACTGCTATTGGTAATCTGTGTTTCTGACCTCAGCTTGTTTTTTGACCACTCTTTGTTTGGTACTGCATAGCCCATCTGGTTTCGACCCATTCCTGATGACTCTGCTTTTGTGTTTATTCCGTCTGTGTGTTCGTCTCTGCACCTATTTAGCATTGAGACTGTCATCCAGTTGCGGTTTAGCTATTTAGGACTGATACTGCAAGTAGGTAGGGACAACTAAGTGGTCTAAATTCAGGGCCTCCCTGTTCTTAGTAAATATATTTACTCACTTAGCCTGGGGAAGCTTATTCATTCTCAAATCCTTTGAATTTACGTTAAGCTACACACTGACATACATATCTATGGGTAAACACACATTTGATGGTGTTAACATAAAGCGTGTTTAAAAACACACCACATCCGCACATGTGTTATGCTTTTTCATATTCCCAAGCTTCTAAAAATTGTCCCTTATTGGGGGCAGATGATGTTTAAACACATATTGTTATGGGAAAAAGAAGTGGCTTGTTGGGACACCTCTTTCCCTGTTTTTACACACACCCAAATACTTTAATATTGATAAAGAAGTACCCAGCTTTCCTGTGACAACCATTTTATACAAAGACTTGTGTTTCTATTCCTGAGGATGCCATTACAAGATGGCGCTGGCTTATTGCAAGAACTCATAGAAAACAACTTCTGCTAAGATAAGATAAATTGTGTACGTGCGAAGGAACAAATATACATTTTTGCTAAAAACCATAGTTCAGTAATTAACTCATTATTGTTATCGCGGAATACTAACCAATCAGAGGCCATTGTTGAAATATTTGCTAACCAATTATGTTAACGCTTAAGAAGTTACACCCTGTTGGAAGGGGTATAAATAAAGGGGCCTTGACCCATTACAGGTGGGATCTTGGCAGAATTGTACTCAATTGTACTCAACTCTTCACACAATCGCCTCCAGGATTTCTCCCGCGCAGCCCCAATACTCTGGAACTCTGTACCCCAACATATCAGACTCTCACCTACAGTGGAATCCTTCAAAAGAAATCTGAAAACCCACCTCTTCAGACAAGCCTACAACCTGTGACCCTGCTGCTGCTACACTGCCATGACCAGCTTTACCCTCACCTACTGTGTCCTCCAATACCGCATAGATTGTAAGCCTTCATGGGCAGTGCCCTCTCTCCTTCTGTACCAGTCTGTAACTTGTTTGTCCTAGAGAAATTATTCTAGACTATGTATGTAAACCCCTTTTAACATGTACAGCGCTGTGGAATGAATGGGGCTTTAATAATAATAATAAATAAATAAATAAATAAAAATTGTACCTGTCTGCTGACTTCTGTCATTTTCCTCCATCAACGTCATTCACCTGGGACACGTGGCTCTATCCTCACGTGACTGACCCTTGGTCTGTCACAACATTTTCTGGTGGAGAATGCGGGCACCACAGCGACGCTCCTGAGCTGCAGATCGCGATAAGGAGACCAGGACCCAGGAAGGCGGCGGTGAGTAACCCATTGTGTTACTGCGTGTCTCCTGAGCTCTGATCGCTGTTCTGTGGTTTATTGCGCAAATGTGGTGCCTGCAAGCCTTGTTTCTGGTGAATTGCTTAATTCCCCTATATGTGTAAAAATTGTCTCTAGGCGTATGACTACACGACTGTGTGTGTGGCTGAGATAAGCTGAACCTAGGAAGGGTCTGACCCTGCCCCCCATCCTGAGCCAAGCACAAAGTTCAGAGCTCGCTGACTAGCTTGTCTGGTCCCTGTCTCTGGAAGCCTCTGGTTCTGGTGGGGAAAAGTTTGACGGACCATCCTGGATGAGGCTGTGAGAAGTGGCAGTGTATAAAGCTGTCCAGAAAGACTGGATAGGGGCCCTGCAGTTCCTTGCTAGTACCTGAAAAAGGCGCTAAAGGTCAGGGGATGTTCAATGTTATGTCATGCTGTGTAATTTCACATATGCCGAATGCCTGCTGGTGTTGTATGAGGAAGAGTTACTGTATTACTGCCAACTCCTGTTTACACATGCATTGGTATTATGATATAAGTTTGGATTAGCTGGTTGCATTTGTAGTAATTTGGATAGCAGTCTTTTGTGTGCTTCCTGTGCCATAGAAAGAACGTTGAGGGGTTTAAGGGGTTTCCCACGCGTAACACCAGAGAGGACGTGTAAATTACTCTGTGTGAAGGCAAGACTATACAGTAGTGTTGCCACGGGTGGATAAAGCTGCTCTGAATTGTGTCCACAGCTCCACTGGGATTTTGAGGAAAGTGGTGCTACAAATTGGAGAGGTACCCACAGCATCACTGGTAGAGTTGCAATCGGAGGTGTGCCCACCAACACTGCTGTAATTCACCAGGTGTGAGCACCTGGATAGTGAATTACAAGGAGCCACCCACAGGATGGGGGCTACACAGAGTAAGCATTCCTCTGGAAAGGAAGCAGAGAAATGGGTCTCTGCAATAGACATTGTGCAATGCGCAAAGGGCACGGAAGCAACCAAAGACTGTAGAAAAATGTTAAAGAAATTGGGAGCAGGTGTAAATGGAACACTGGATGAACAAATATGGCTTACATTTCTTACTAATTTTAAGGGGTGGTTAGAGGACTATAACAAACATGACCAGGCCACAATGTGGTATGAGGTAGCCCAGAGACTGACTATGACTGCCCATAAGGCAAAGACACTGACAAAGGGACTGTGTATGAAGTATGGGATGTGATTAAATTGCCAACAAAAGAATTAACCATCCCTCTTGAAGTAAGATATATCACCCCCCATGATCCACACTCTCCAACAGCACCGCCTCCATATAATGGCCCGGAGGGGTGGACATGTCCTAAGTGTGGACAACAAAACCCAGATTGGAGAGGGAAATGTTCAGCTTGTGGGGGGCCCAAGCCACACCCCCGTGTGGGTTTATACCCACTGGTCAATAAGACCCTCCCCACAGTCAGAGCTGGGCAAGTGGAAACTCATGATTATAATATTTACCGGCCATGGACCCCTAGTGAGTTGCTAGCAATGTGTAATACTTTGCCAGACCCCGTACGGTCCCCAGTACTTTCCTCCGTAAATTAGAAAGTATCCAGACCGCATATAAAGCCACTTGGGCGGATCTGGAGAGTCTTCTTGAGACAAAAGGTGGGGAAGTACTTAAATCTCAAATGTTGGAAAAGGCCCCTGGCACTGTCCCTGCAGACAAAGCCACAGAGCAGTCTGGCCAGGAATTTATCATTGCCCTCAAACCCTGGGTGAAAGAGCAACAGGACAATCAGACTGACACCTTTATGACACAGACACAAGACTCTAAGCAGACTGTACCGTAGCTGACTATGCCACAGCTATAGAACAGCTCTGGCTTAACTATGGGTATGAGACAGGAGACAGTAAAGAAATGAGACTGCTAAAGCATACTTTCATGTCTGGGTTAAAAGCACCTATACAGGATGCTGTAAAAAAGGCTCGCCCCGATTGGCAGACCTGACAGTTCCCTGACCTAGTGGCCATAGCAAAGGGAGCTGAGTTAGACTTGCAGAATAAAAAGAAACCTATAATGGCTAATCAACCCTTAAGACCAAAGGGTGAGTTCCAGAAAAAGGTACCAGTCAAAAACCAGTTCCCACGTGACTGCTACCAAGTAAATTGTTGGAATTGTGGGAAAAAGGGAGATTATTCAGTCAAATGTCCCCAGAGAGGTCAGGCTACTGCCCAGACCTCCCAATGAAGTGACGGCAATCCTGTGTGTTCCCTCAACCTTAACTACCCCCTTGACACATCCCCAGGTCCACAACTGATTATTACCTCCACATGTGAGGACACGGGGAATTCAATTGATTTTTTGGTAGACACAGGAGCAGTCCATACCCTAATACAAGAAAAATATGTACCTGAGGAGCTTATCTCCTCAGATTATATTAATTGGCAAGGGGTTGAGGGAACATCTGTTAAACTTCCACTAACAAAGCCTGTTAAACTTAACATTCATGATGCTGTATCTATTGTTACACGTGTGTTGGTAAGTCCAGATAGTCCATACAATTTACTGGGGACTGATGTTCTTAGTGCCATGAAAGCATCTGTGGATTTCTCTTCAGGCCAGCCTCAGATTACAGCCCCTGTGCCTGAAGAGACTCTGTGTGCACTTATGTCCTTAATGACACTTAGTGCCTCCCCTACCTCAAAATCCATATCCCCAGACTGGCTGTCCGAAGTCCCATCACATTTGTGGGCGACTTCTAAGACAAACGTTGGCAGACTGCCAGTAACTCCAAGTAACTCCAATAGTCGGGCAACTGAAACCTGGCACTAAGCCTCCATGTGTATGCCAGTACCACTAAATTTGTCACATGAAAATGCTATTGCAAATGACCTGAAAGATTTGTTGGGGAAGGGGTTAATAATTCCAAAAAAAAGCCCCTTTAATATAGGGTGACCAGACGTCCTCTTTTTCCCGGACATGTCCTACTTTTAAGACCTAAAAAATGTCGGGGGAATTTCAAAATCGTCTGGGATTTTGTTCGTGTTTTGTTTTGTACATGTATTATATTTGACTCAAACAGTTTGAGGCAGTCGAACAAAATCATTTTAACTGTTAAATAGCCTTTAGGGGTTAAAAATAATAAAAAAACCTCACCTTTTCCACTTGTTCGCGCAGCCGGTGTCTTCTTTCTTCTTTCCCCTTGCAGAACCTGCAAAAAGACCTTCGGTGACCTTTCTTCTCTGTCCCTCTACATGAAGAATGCTGGCCTTATTTTGCTTTCACTTTCCGCCACAAGCAGTATGCTTGGGTTGTTTTACCACAAGGGGCTGCCAATTCTCCAGATATTTTCTCTACTGCTCTACATTCTGTGTTGCAGTCCAGGCAGCCAGCCTATCCGGATACTGTTCTTTTGCAATATATAATATATATATATATATATATATATATCTGTTACTTTTTTGTCACAGTCATGAACATGTGTAAAGAGGAATCTCTATCTTTGCTTATTTTCCTCGCCACAAATAGTTGGCAAAGCCTCCGAAGAGAAGCTGCAACTCTGTGAAGCTACTGTGACTTTCCTAGGTCACTGTATCTCTCCAGGTACTAAACACCTTAACACCCTGGATTAAGGATTGCTCCCAGATAGAGATGAGCGAATCATGCAAAATTTTATTCGCCGAACATTCACCGAACTTTTCCTAAGATTAGTATATTCAACGAATAGATTTGTTGAATATGTGTACAAAATATATGCAATTATATGGCTTTTAGCGAACATTCTCGCATTAATAACAAACGATCAGGTAAAAAAGGTGCACAACCTCTTTGAACACGTACACAAGAGCGTACAAATTGCGTAAGAATCCTCAGAGTACTATTGTCTAGCGATTACGTAATATGCAGGCACGCACGCACGAGTTAAGAGGCCGCAGCGTGCACTCCTCAGAGGCAGAGCGAAGTTTTACAAATGGCATCCAGGCGATCATCAGCATTTAGCTCTGCAGAGCTGAAATACATGATCCGGCTGATGGACTGGCAGGATTACGATGACACACACCGCTACCCGAACCAGCATAAAAAGGAGGTGATCCAGCAGGTGATCTGAGGCTTGTGCCATTGTTTCGACACCGTGTGGACCCCAGGCTAGATCCAGCGGAAATGGTCCGATCTGAAGTTGAAGTGCCCAGAGCGGCTTAATGAGATTGGCGCAGAGATACGGCAGGGTGAGCATTGCGACTACTACTAATAGATGCTCCGGCTACAGGTCCTTTGGAACTGCTGCCCTGTGCCACCTTCTCCTTTTTTTTTAGAGCTTGATGTCTGTCTGGAACTGGACCCCTTTTGCTTATCCATTCCAGACATTTTTCAATTCACTCTGTGGCCCTACAGCTGGTCTTTGTCCCTGTATCTCCCTGTCTCTCCCTATCTCTCCCTGTCTCTCTCTCCCTGCCTGATTAATTACTAGTAGAGATGAGCGAGCATGCTTGGCCGAGCATGCTCGAGTGCCATTTTCGCGAATTTGCGTTTGCATTTTAAAATTGGTACGCTAATACATACGCATATTTTAATCTGTACACTAATGCGTACGCATTTTAACAATTTGTACGTTATGCGTACGCATTTGTGTACAGATTAAAATATGCGTATGTATTAGCGTACCAATTTTAAAATGCGTACGCAAATACGTGAAAATGGCACTTGAGCATGCTCGGCAAAGCATGCTCGCTCATCTCTAATTACTAGCCCTGAACTGGCCCTGCACTTGCCCTGCAGTATACCTGATATGTGTAATATGGATTCCCAGAGCAATTACACCCCAATTTTCACAAAACAGGTCTCAGAGTCTCAGAACTTCACACACAGTGCTTCTGCTCATCTCAGCAGTCGTAGCAGAAGTAATGCGTCACTGGTTTACGAGCCTGAGCCAATCAGAGCAAGCCCTGCCCACAAGGTCATGTGACCACTTTCTTCCCGGGCTTTTGCGCATGATAAACGAACTAACAGTAAAAGTTTGCTAATGAATTGAATTTGTACGCAACAGTGTATAGAGTAACTTATACGTAGCCATATTGTATAGTTTATAGGACAAACTATGTAGCGAATGCGTACAAAGCTGAAGCGAATCACCTAATATTCGGATTCGCTTCGCAGCTGAAAATTTCCAAGATTCGATACGAATCGACGAATCGCTTCGCTCATCTCTACTCCCAAATGATGTAGCCATTGTATGACTGCCTCAAAACAGAGATTTTTCAATTAACATCAGAAGCTGTGAGTGCATTTCATGCATTAAAACTAACCCTCACCATAGCACCAGCCCTGGGTATCCCAAATTACAAACAAGATTTCACATTGTATTGTCATGAACAAGGGTGATTTGCCTTAGGGGTACTGACAACAAAAACACAGGGACCGTTTGTGGCCCATAGCATACTATTCTACCAGTCTCGATAGTATTGCTAGAGCACTACCGTACTTGTTTTCAGAACTGTTGCTGCAGCCTCTGAATTAGTGCTCAAAACAGAAGACCTGGTACTAACAACACCCTCTTACATTAAAGTACATTCAGTTGCTGAACTCCTTCACACTACCAAACTGAAACATTTGTCTCAAGCCAGAATCAAAAAATATGAAATGACACTACTCAGTCCCCACATCACTTTGCAGTGCTGTACAGTTCTAAATCCAGCTACTTTGTTGCCTGTGGATTTAGAAGAGGAGGGGGCAGTAGTAGAATATCTGATCCAATTGCAGAGCATGACTGTCATGAATTAATCATTGCAAAAGAGTTACCAAATGTTACTGAAAACACCCAGAGGCGTAGCTAGAGGTTCAGCACAGGGGGGGCGAAACATACTTGAGTGGGCCCCCCACTTGGCTTCCCAAACGCACGTTTCCAACTTCACAGGCACATACTACTAGTTGTGGTTATAATATTGTATTAGAAAGATGACTATATAAACTGCTAGATCATCTATGCTGTTAAGTACAGTACAATAGAATTTCCACATACCCTACTCTAAATACTCTACCACATAATGCAGTGAAATATAGGAGTAATAGGAGTAAAAAACAAGAGGACTCCTATGTTAAAGGAAACCTGTCCACAGTTTTTACATCACTAAACTAACAGTCCCCTGCCCCCATCAGACCTCAGATCATCAGAATGTGCCCCCATCAAACCTCAGATCAGTGTATTGTGCCCCATCAGACCTCAGATCAGCGTATTGTGCCCCATCAGACCTCAGATCAGCAGAATATGCCCCCATCAGACCTCAGATCAGCGTATTGTGCCCCCATCAGACCTCACATCAGCGTATTGTGCCCATCAGACTCAGATCAGCGTATTGTACCCCATCAGACCTCAGATCAGCAGAATGTGCCCCCATTAGTCCTCACATCAGCCTACTGTGCCCCCATCAGACCTCAGATCAGCGTATTGTGCCCCCATCAGACCTCCGATCAACAGAATGTGCCCCCATCAGACCTCATATCAGCAGACTGTGCCCCCATTCAGACCTCATATCAGCCTACTGTGGCCCCTATCAGACCTCAGATCAGCGTATTGTGCCCCATCAGACCTCAGATCAGCAGACTGTGCCCCCATCAGACCTCATATCAGCAGACTGTGCCCCCATCAGACCTCATATCAGCCTACTGTGCCCCTATCAGACCTCAGATCAGCGTATTGTGCCCCCATCAGACCTCAGATCAGCGTATTGTGCCCCCATCAGACCTCAGATCAGCAGACTGTGCCATCAGACCTCATATCAGCAGACTGTGCCCCCATCAGACCTCATATCAGCAGACTGTGCCCCCATCAGACCTCATATCAGCAGACTGTGCCCCTATCAGACCTCAGATCAGCGTATTGTGCCCCCATCAGACCTCAGATCAGCAGACTGTGCCCCATCAGACCTCATTCAGCAGACTGTGCCCCCATCAGACCTCATATCAGCAGACTGTGCCCCCATCAGACCTCATATCAGCCTACTGTGCCCCTATCAGACCTCAGATCAGCGTATTGTGCCCCCATCAGACCTCAGATCAGCAGACTGTGCCCCCATCAGACCTCATATCAGCAGACTGTGCCCCCATCAGACCTCATATCAGCAGGACTGTGCCCCCATCAGACCTCATATCAGCAGACTGTTGCCCCCATCAGACCTCATATCAGCCTACTGTGCCCCTATCAGACCTCAGATCAGCGTATTGTGCCCCCATCAGACCTCAGATCAGCGTATTGTGCCCCCATCAGACCTCAGATCAGTAGACTGTGCCCCCATCAGACCTCAGATCAGCAGACTGTGCCCCCATCAGACCTCATATCAGCAGACTGTGCCCCCATCAGACCTCATATCAGCAGACTGTGCCCCCATCAGACCTCATATCAGCAGACTGTGCCCCCATCAGACATCAGATCAGCGTATTGTGCCCCCATCAGACATCAGCGTATTGTGCCCCCATCACCTCAGATCAGCAGACTGTGCCCCCATCAGTCATATCAGAAGACTGTGCCCCCATCAGACCTCAATATCAGCAGACTGTGCCCCCATCAGACCTCAGATCAGCGACTGTGCCCCCATCAGACCAGATCAGATCAGCAGACTGTTCCCCCATCAGACCTCATATCAGCAGACTGTGCCCCCATCAGACCTCATATCAGCAGACTGTGCCCCCATCAGACCTCAGATCAGCCCACCCAGCCACATAGGATTAAAATAAAAAACTTTACTTACCTGTTCTGCGCTGCGGCTGCCCTCCGGTCCGCGCTCCGCTCTCTTCCCTGGCCCGCGCACACTATGACCTGACGCTGCGTGCAGAGTCAGGTCATAGTGCGCGCCGCCAGGGAAGAGAGCAGAGCGCGGACCGGAGGGCAAGCCGCAGCGCAGAACAGGTAAGTAAAGTTTTTTATTTTAATCCTATGTGGCTGGGTGGGCTGATCTGAGGTCTGATGGGGGTCCCTAAATACAAGTGAGCGCTTCCATAATGGAAGCGCTCACTTGTATTCGCCTGATAGTAGGCAAGGTCATCCTTGCTGGAGCCCCCCTGAGTCACTGGGCCCGGAGCCGTCGCCCCCCCTGCCCCCCGGTAGCTACGCCACTGGAAACACCATTAACTAACCCTGATGCTAAGTATTTTGTAGATGGCTCGCGACGGTGAGATGTTCAACAAGGACACTTTGCCACCGGGTATGCGGTAATCCAAGAAGGTAATTATACAAAAAACACTCCCATCTTGTGCATCTGAACAGGAGGCGGAATTGAAGGCACTCTCTGATGCATGTACTTTTGGTAAGGGACTGAGAATAAATTGTTACACAGATTCCAGGTACGACTTTGGGGTACACATGACTTTGGTGTTATCTGGAAAACCAGGGGATTTCTGACTTCATCGGGCAAACCAATTAAAAATTCAGAAGCAGTACAGAGCCTTCTAAAGGCCCTAGAGCTGCCCACAGAGGTAGCCATTATCAAAGTATCGGCCCACGTGAAGAAAGATAGTCCACAAGCCATGGGTAATGCTCAAGCAGACCAAGCAGCTAAAGAAGCAGCTGGTCTGCCGCTCCTGACATTGTCCTTGCCAACTATGCCAGACCAATTGCTCTTGCAAGAACTATATAGGCTCAGATAACGCCTCAGGACAAAAAGGTATGGATGGAGGCGGGGGCCACAAAGGCAGGAGAACTCTGGCAGGTAAATGGCAGAACATGTTTGCCTCAGAGCTTGTATCCCATGATGGCCAATTTTGCACATGGCCCTACTCATTTGTCAAAAGGAGCTATGAGCGCACTGGTGTTTGAACATTGGTTTGCCCCTGGAATTCAGACCCTCTTTGGAAAGTTTGTTCAGGGTTGTCTTACATGTGCGAGACATAACCCTGGGAGGTTAAGACCCCCAAGAAACATACTCCCAAACCTTTGTACCCATTTCAGAGATTGCAGGTGGATTACATACAGCTACCCAAGGCCTGGCCTATAACCATGGCTAAGGCCAAAAACACTGCTAAGAAAATATTGTCAGAAGTGGTCTGCAGATATGGGATTCCAGAGGTGATAGAGTCAGACAGAGGTACTCATTTCACTGGAGAGATAATGGGTCACATACTGAAGACCCTAGGAATCACACAAGCCATGCACACCCCCTATCACCCAGAAAGCAGCGGAAAGGTTGAAAGACTTAACGGGACAATTAAGTTGAAATTGCAGAAGTATTTGGACTCTCACAGTTCTATGAACTGGGTAGAAGCTTTGCCGGTGGTATTATATGCCATCCACACCACTCCTACTGGGCAAGAAAAGCTTAGTCCTTTTGAAATTTTGTGCCAAGGACAGGGTTATACTTTCCCCGACAGCTACAAGCAGATTACTCTAGTCTGACCTCATATCTTGTGGAATTGCATGAACATCTGTCAAAGGTGCATTCACGTGTTTTCTCTTCCATACCAGATCCTAACTTTCTTGAAGGTACACACTCTCTGGTTCCTGGAGATTGAGTAGTCCTGAAAAGACACGTGAGAAAGACCTTGGAGCCCAGGTTTGATGGTCCATATGAGGTGCAACTAACCACACACAACGCTGTCAAGCTGAGCGGGAGACCAGTCTGGGTCCATGCAAGCCACTGTAAAAAGGTTCTGAAGACAGACAGACATGAACAGGAAAGCAGTCCTACTGTTACTGATCCAGCCAGTTGTGAGCGTAACCTGGATTAGCAGACTACCACAATGCGTATGCTGCTTTGCCTGTTTCTTTGTATTCTATGTTTCTGTGTACAAGTGAACGGCGGAAAGCGTACAAATTCCATCTGGCAACTACATCAACAGACTGCAAGCAGCTGAATGCTACTGACTGTTGGATATGTTCTCACATCCCTGCTAACCACAGAGAAATCCCTTTGATAGGTGTTCCAATCTCAATGAATAATTTGAATCTCATAGATTATAGTTATGATGTCCAAATAGATGTAGATCACACCTCTCATAATGCCCTTTCGGATCAAGGGATATACTTGGAAATTGCTGGTGGTATGATCTCTTCACCTACTATATGTTTGGGGTCCTATGTACATAAACCATGTAGCCAAGATAAAAGGTTGTTTTGTCAATTTGCCACAGGTATATGTGGGGGAAACAGACTGTACAAATGCTACTCTAATATTCAATATGGAATTTAAGGGTGCTTCATGTAATATAGTGGATAATGACTTTTAACAGCTTGTGCTTCGGTCAACTATGAAAG
>ONZH01003815.1:0-83077 GCA_900303285.1 Rhinella marina | reverse complement strand
AAGAGGAATACAGTTCCACCCACCCACATGCCCAAGCCCTCAACGTCCACATCTCCAAATTGCTGAGCCTGGAGATGCTGCCCTATAGCTGGTAGAGACTGAGGCCTTTCGCAATCTCATGGCGGTGGCTGTCCCTCGGTATTCGGTCCCCAGCCGCCACTATTTTTCCCGATGTGCCGTCCCATCCCTACACCAGCACGTGTCACAGAACATCATCCGTGCCCTGACCAACGCTGTTTCTGAGAAGGTCCACCTAACCACGGACACGTGGACAAGTGCTGCCGGGCAGGGACACTATATATCACTGATGGCACATTGGGTTAACTTGGTGGAGGCTGGGACAGAGTCTGACCCTGGGGCCACTCATGTACTGCCCACACCGAGGATTGCGGGGCCTACGTCGGTCACGGTCTCTCAGACGTACTATGCCTCCTCCTCCGACCCCTCCTCCACCTCCTCCTCCGAATTACCATCAGTGGGCACGGCGCCTTCAGTTGGTAGCTCTAGGCGCAGGAGCAGTGCCGTGGGTAAGCGCCAGCAGGCGGTGCTCAAACTGCTGAGCTTAGGTGACAAAAGGCACACCGCCCAAGAGCTGTTACAGGGCATCACCTTGTGAGACATATATCTAGACAACCCAAAATTACGTTTCGTAGAGCACCCACTATCAGGAATCTCATTGCCCCAAATAAATTAAAACTACAAAAAATCCAAATGAAAGATAGAAAATTGATACAAAATAACGGGAGCTTCAAATGCCATGCTAACCGGTGTCTTTGTTGCAACATTATTTCCCACAAAAAAGATACTTTCATGTCTAGAACAAATGGAGTCATCTTCTCTATAAAATACCATCTTGACTGCCAATCATCCTACGTTATCTATTTAATAGAATGCCAGTGCGGCCTACAGTATGTTGGTCGAACCACCCAAGCCCTCCATTGTAGGGTAAACCAACACAGATACAATATTCAAAGTCTATACAATAAACATAGCCTTTCCAGGCACTGTGCTTCCACTACAGAAAAACAAAAACATACAATCAATATCACTCCAATTGATCATGTGCCATATAATCCATATAACCATTTTGATATACTGCAAAAAAGGGAGGTATACTGGATTTACCAACTAAATACTATAACTTTATTGGTCTAAATGAGATACATGAAACTATATTATGATACTCTATACACCCCCTAACAAGTGTACAGTAAACCTTTTAAGTTATCATACGTTTATTATATACCCCCCTCTGTAATTTAGACCTCACATACATATAATCAGGTATTCATTTATTTATCTAATCTCTATCTACTCTCCATATGGTTTTAGAAGTATCCCAGTTCATACAGATTAAGGATGAGGATGCAAGTACCTCATATACTGAGAGAAACCCCCACGTATATCCCGACATACATATACCTTCATTTCTTCTCCATTATTTTATGATAAAGTTATTTACTCCACTGTTTTTTTAATTCATTTGGTCCCCAATTGTAACTGTTTTTTAATCCCCTTTTATCAATGATAGGGATGCAAGTACCGAGGATACATGTACTTTTAGATTAGCACATGCTAGTTGCTATCATTATATATTCTCAAAACAAGAGATATATAATTACAACCCCCTGGTAGCCATATCTTACACTCTGATAACAATAAAACACCAATTCAATACATTAAGGATACAGATGCCACAAATCTTTTATTATCTTTACTCTGACTTTGTAATATACATGTATTTAATCTTTTATGCTATTTTATTTTATATGTAACAATTGGTTGCTATTGACATTGTCAATTTATTGATTAAAAAAAAAAACATGGCCAAGCCCCCTTTTCACTATTGGCGCCCAAAACGGTCTTTTAAATGTACTGTGGTTTGCACTATGTGTTATTGTTATTATTGTGCTGAAGAAGGAGGCACTGATCCTCCGAAACGCGTAGACTCTAATAAATTAATTTTAGCTATATCGATAAACTATGGTGTTGTTTTATGTCTGATGACCAGCGCCTATCAAAAAGCATCCTATTCTTTTCCATTATTTCTGTACTTACAGGGCATCACGGCGCAGACCGATCTGTGGCTGGCACCGCTGAACCTCAAGCCAGTCATGGTTGTGTGTGACAACGGGCGTAACCTGGTGGCGGCTCTGCATCTCGTCGGCATACTGACACATGTGCCATGCCTGGCCCACGTGTTCAATCTCATAGTTCAGCGGTTCCTCGAGACATACCCCAATCTGTCTGATTTGCTCACCAAGGTGCGCCGCATCTGTGCACATTTCCGCAAGTCGACCACAGATGCGGCCACTCTCAGGGCAGCGCAGCGCCGCCTACAACTGCCCGCTCACCGACTGTTGTGCGACGTGCCCACAAGATGGAATTCGACATTAAACATGTTATCCAGAGTTTACCAGCAGCGCAGAGCGATTGTAGACTGCCAGATGTCAACTTCCACCAGAACTGGTAGTCAGGTCACTCAGATTCCTCAAGTCTACAATGAGGAGTGGACGTGGATGTCTGATATCTGCCAGGTGTTGAGCAACTTTGAGGAGTCAACTCAGATGGTCAGCGGCGATGCCGCCATTATCAGCCTCACCATCCCGCTGCTTTGCCTATTGAAAAACTCACTGCTCAGCATGAAGTCAGAAGCTTTGCGCTTGTCACAAGAGATGGTGGAGGAAGATATGTCGACTGATAGCCTGAGCACCCTCCGGTCTGTTTCTCAGCGCGTATCGGAGGAGGGGGATGAGGATGAGGAGGAAGAGGAGGAGAATGTCGGCGAGACAGAAGAGGGTACCAATGCTCAGTCCTTTTTAACTCTTGAGCGTGTATGGGCTGAAGAGGAGGAGGAGGAGGAAGAGGAGGAGGAGGAAATGGAGAGTCAGGCCAGTGAGGAGAGTGTTGGGACTCTGGCGCACATGGCAGACTTCATGTTAGGCTGCCTATGCCGTGACCCTCGCGTTAGAAGCATTTTTTCAAACACCGATTACTGGGTGTTCACTCTCCTGGACTCATGGTACAAGCAGAACCTTTCCACTCTCATCCCTGCAGAGGAAAGGAGTATGAGAGTGAATCAATATCAACAGGCCCTGGTGCACAAGCTGAAACAATCCTTCCCATCTGACGCCGCTAGCGGCAGAGGGCGTGGTTCTGTGGGCCAAGTAGTGGGGGAGAGGAGGCAAGCAGGCAGCTTGTCCAGCACTGGCAGGGGAACGCTCTCCAAGGCCTTTGCCAGTTTTATGTCACCCCAGCAAGTCACCTGTCCCCAGTCTAGGCAGAGTAGGGGTGAGCCTTACAGAAAGATGGTGAGGGAGTACCTAGCTGAATATACCAACGTCCGGACCGATCACTCTGCTCCATACATCTACTGGACACGTGGCCTGAACTGGCGTTGTACGCCTTGGAGGTGCTGGCCTGCCCTGCCGCTAGCGTGCTGTCAGAGCGGGTATTCAGTGCAGCTGGTGGCGTCATCAACGATAAGCGTACACACCTGTCAACTGACAGCGCTGACAGGCTGACGCTTATTAAAATTAACAAAGCCTGGATTTCACCGGAATTCAAATCTCCTCCAGGGGAAAGCATTACTTAAAGATAACATTACTTATGTATCCGATTCCTCTTCTCTACTCCTCCTTCTCCTCCTCCTCCTTGTCGTCTTTGCCTAACGCTGACCCAAAACGCAATTTTTTAGAGGGCCAGCTGACACTCTTTTACGACAATTTTTCCGGAGGGCCCCCTATAGGCCCTCTCTGTAAACAATTTTTCCGGAGGGCCACCTACAGGCCCTCTCTCTTAACAATTTTTCCGGAGGGCCACCTACAGGCCCTCTTTCCAAACAATTTTTCTGGAGGGCCACCTACAGGCCCTCTCTCCAAACAATTTTTCCGCAGTGTCAGCTACAGACACTGTAAAACAATGTTTCAGGAGCGTCAAACAGACAGTCCAAAACAATTTTTCAGGAGGCGCAAGTACCGACATTAAAAAAAATAAATAAATTTTTGCTGAGGGTCGACTTTAAGTACTCCGAAAAGAAAAAAATTTTTGGAGGCTCAACAAAAGCCATTTCACTGCATTCTCAGTCGGACAAAGTCATTGGTGGTGTAACCGCCATGCTGTGTCAGGCTAAATTTTTGGGTGCTTCACCAGCTACCGCATACTAACTCAGTAACTCTGTTGTCACCGCCGCCATACAGAGCCACGAAAAATGTTTATGTGGTTCGCCTGCTCCCGCAGTGTCACTCGCTCACTCTGTTGTCACCACCATAGTGGTTTGCACTATAGCAGCCCAAGTTTGCACATTCCCCTTTTTATCTCCAAGTGATCTATACTCCACGTCACGTAAAAAAATACATTCTTTTGCTCTCAGTGATACAAATCCATTTCATAAAAATCCTTTCTTTCTCTTTAACTTATCTATACTGAACGTCACTTTTAAAAATACGTCTTTTTCCTCTCTTTCTCTCTCTCCAAACTATTTTTCTGGATAGGTGCCGTATACGGTATTTAACTGAGAAGAATGCATACAACACATGCCCCACTTGACAAATTTCTGAGTTGACAACCGTACTGGTTGATGCTAAATTTTTAAGTTAGGGTCCTGTGTCGTCATTCGAACTTCATCCGGCTGTTGTCACCACCACACACGCTAGCCCAGGGGGCACTCCTCTGGCTCTTCCAGCTCAACCTCCTTCCCCCCAGCCTGCCCCCCACCTACAGGCCCTCTCTCCAAACAATTTATCCGGATAGGGGACGTATTAGATTTTATACTGATTTTTTTTTGGTTCTTCTTTTAATTGGCTCCTGACCTGTGATAGGCAGACATGTCCCCTTAGCTGCAGTAGAAAAGACACTCCCCTGGCCAGAGCAAGTTCTTTTTCCTTTTCCGTGTTCGAAAAATCCATGAAGTATATGGTCCCAAGATAGGGGACGTATACGATTTTAAACTGAGAAGAATCAATACCACACATGCTCCACTAGTTCAAGCTCAATGTTGACAGCCGTACCAGTTGATGTCAAATTTTTAAGTGGGAGTTCCACCACTACCAGCCTAACCACCACCAGCATGCGCAGGTATACGAGTGCTAAACAGTATGGAACCAATGTCGTCCGTTCCCCTCATGCGGGTCCCACCACTGCTCCTTCCCCTGTGTCACTCTCTGCCTCTGCGAGTCAACCCCCAGCCCAGGACCCCGGTACGAGCGCCTCACGCCGGAAAACCACCCCTTCGCCTCCATGATCCTCCACACTGTCAACCAATGTGTCCCTGCGCAACGTTCAGCTGTCATTACAGCAGACGTTGGAGCGCAAGCAGAAAAAAAGTTCAGCCCACCTACATGCACAAGCCCTCAACGTCCACATACAGGGCCATGCTAAATTTTTTATGTGCTCTACCTGCTACCATCATGTAGCTCGGTCACTCTGACCGAGTCTGACCCTGGGGCCGCTCATGTACTGCCCACTTGGAGGATTGCGGGGCCTACCTCGGTCACGGTTTCTCAGACTTACTATGCCTCTTCCTCCAACCCCTCCTCCTTCGAATTACAATCCGTGCTTCACCTCCTGCTACCTCAGTCTAACTCAGTCACTCTGTTGTCACCGCCATGCTGCGTCAGGGTAAATTTTTGGGTGGCTCACCTGCTACCTCATCTAACTTGGTCACTTGTTGGTGTCACTGCCATGCTGTGTCAGGCTTATGCCTGCATTGTGTGGCTGGGTATAGGAGAGCAGTGCCAGCATGGGCATGGGTGATGGACCTTCGTTGCATCTAGTTGGGTGCTTCCCTAACGTGATGGACATGTGCCTCGCCTTTCTTTGTCTGGGTGAGCACAGTTGCCATGAGGGTAACCACCAGACTGTTGCAGGAGAATTTGGGGTAATGGTGGGATTAGGCAGCCTCAGAGGCATCCATGCATGCTGCCCCTGCTGTTTCCTGTCCATTTCCGTGGTGTTTCCATCATTTTCTGAGGTTTCCAGGTTTTCACCCAGCCTTCCCTAGACAGAGTCTTGGTCCCCTGCAAAAATGCTCGAGTCTCCCATTGACTTCAATGGGGTTCGTTACTCGAAACGAGCACCCGAGCATTGGGAAAAGTTTGTCTCAAATAACGAGCACCCGAGCATTTTAGTGCTCGCTCATCTCTACACACCTCACAATTGTTCACTGGACTGTAGTTTATATAATTGAATGAAAAAAAAATATTCTCTAGACTGTGGCTAGTGTATCACACACCTCACAATTGTTCACTGAACTGTAGTTTATATAATTGAGTGAAAAAAAAATTATTCTCTAGACTGCGGCAAGTGTATCGCACACCTCACAATTGTTCACTGGACTGTAGTTTATATAATTGAGTGAAAAAAATTATTCTCTAGACTGCGGCAAGTGTATCGCACACCTCACAATTATTCACTGGACTGTAGTTTATATAATTGAGTGAAAAAAACTTATTTTATAGACTGACGCTGCTGTACAGCACACCTCACAATTGTTCACTGGACTGTAGTTTATATAACTGAGTGACAAAACGTATTCCCTAGACTGCAGTACAGATCCCAGCAAGCCAAGGTACAGCAGCAGCAAAAATGAGTACTGAGAGGACTTTGGGCAATTTCATTGGGGTCTGTGTGGACTATGTGCTGTCCCCTTTCTGCCACCAGTGCACCGTGTGCAGCCAAGATGGCGGTAGCTGCACTACAAGTCCCAGCCAGCAGCCGAGAGGAGGACAAAAAAAAATTTTGTTGTAGCCCTTAGAAGGAGCGTTGGGTTCTTTGTAGATGATTCCTGCCTAACCAGATTCTAATTTCACGCCCTAACAGTGTGCAGCCAAGATGGCGGTAGCTGCACTACAAGTCCCAGCCAGCAGCCAGGAGGAGACCAAAAAAAAAAAAGTGCTTGTAGCCCTTAGAAGGGCTGTTGGGTTCTTTGTGGGTGATTCCTGCCTAACCAACAACTAAATTCAGGCCCTAACACTCTCCCTGACAGACAGCAGCTCCTTCCCTAATCTCATGCAGACGGCGTATGACGCGAGCAGCGCGGGACCAGATTCTTATATTCCCAGGTCATCTGATCTGGCCAGCCAATCCCTGCTATCGACTTGTAGGGGCCCAACGTGATGCTAGGAGGTACCAAAGACTCTCCTGCATGTTGATTGGCTGAAAAAAGGCGCCTAACATGCAGGAAGAGTAGCGAGCATATGCGAATACCCTAATGCTCGAACGAGCACCAAGCTCGGACGAGCATGTTAGCTCATCTCTAATTGTAAGTAAGACAATGCTCCTCTGGATTTCTGAGTAAAATATATGCAAAGTATTATGTCTAAGAATCTACAAGCATCAGATAGGTTTAGGAAAGTTCTCTCTCTCTCTCTCTCTTTCATTCTCTCTCATTCGCTCACCTACATACCACTAGGGTCTATTTCTTTGATCAAAACATGTTAAACTTTAGTGATGATATAGGGTTGGGCTTTGAGAATAAAGGTGGATTTACATGGCCTGAATATCTGGCAGATTATCGGGAAAAAATATTCCTGTGAACATTTGTTCCCGACAATCTGCCCGTATAAATGTGTAGTTGATGAAAGAGCAAATCGCTTGTTCATCAGGTGATTCTGTTGTCCGTGCAGGTACATTAATTATCATTTCTGGGTAACAGATTGTGCTGTCTAAACTGTGATCTGCTGAGAAACAATGCAGCTGTATGAGGATGAGCGATCGCGATAGTGATCCCTTGTCCTCATACTGTGAAGGAGATTGCTGTGTGTAAATACCGCTGTCTCCTTCACTGAATGAGCTGCTGACAATCAACTGTACATTGTAGCATGTAAACCTGCCTTAATGTCTCTGGCTGGCCCAATAACCTCAGTCCAAAGCTAACTACTGCCACTTAATTATAGAGATCAGCAGAAGTCCAAGTAGTCAAATACCCATTAGACATTGATGCAAAATCTTACCAATATGCCATGTGAGATGACACATTTAAGTTGCCCATAAATAGACAACAATCAATCACTAAACTGTATATTTGGCTGATGGTACCACTACATGCATTAAAGTATGTTAAAATATTGTTAGATACAGCAGAGAAGAAAGAAAGCATTACATAAGCTGAACCCACAGCAGTCAACTGCTGGCTAGTTTTCATGAGAAAAACCCTTTGCTAGCTGGTTATGAGTAATCAAGCATTTTAGGTGACATGTACATCTATGGTCAACTATAGCTTATCATAAGCTATAATGGTGGCTGTTGTTATTCATACAGTTCCATACATATTCAATAGATATAAGGAAACAATGTTAGTTGGCAGGTGGCACATACGGAAGGGTACAAAGCAGTTGAAAGTGTGAATACTGACAAGAACTCAAAGAGATATTTTATACTATATGAAGATCTATATTTGAGTGTTATGTACCATACATCAATTAAATTGTGATTTTTCAACAAAAAGAAATATAGATTTACAATAAGACATATCATTCCCCTCCTCTCAGGCAGAACATAATGCTGTCTTGCAAGTATACAGCTTCAGTACGTGTCATTTATTTTTTACAAGCTCTGCACTCCTGCAAATTTCCTGCTAGCTCTGCATTTGTGATGTAATCTGACCACACAGTATGATGCTCAGCTCCTCAGGCTTTCTTCTTGGATCGCAGTTGTCGAATCTAAGCACGGTTTAACCTGTGCTACATTTTAATAGTGCATGATAACTCATATCATTGATTGTATATTGAGCTGAATCTATACAGAGGCCCTGCAGTGTTTGGATTAATGCAATAGACTATACAGAAAAAAATGAACAGCTTCCTTGGGTAAGCACTGACAGCTACACTGTGTATTCAGTTGGGCTGAGAGACAGGATGTTTTACATCTTCAATAGACACACTGTTCAGCTATTTGATGATGAGACTTTTTTATTAGGCATTATGCTTACTGCATCCAATTAAAAATACAGCCTCATTATTTTCTCATCTTCATTTAACAGAAACAAGTGAGACAGTGTATTTGTACAATTCACAGGAGGTCACAGTTAAAATGTTTTTGTAACCATTATATTTTTAACATTTGAAATATAAACGTCAGCCCAAAAACAGATTACACGCTGGGTGAAAAGCAAATCTAATAAGATACTGAACCCAAGCATAAGAATTAACAATATGGATGGTCAGGGTAACAATAGGATAGCAAATGTCTAAAGATGATTCTGTTAAATATAAACAGATACCAAGTATTCACCCATTAAATTTTAGAGAAATTAGAGAAGATGCCTGCTCAGCCAATTACTGGCTGGAGCAATGACCTGCCTCCACCATTCTCTAATAAGGCATCTGCAGATATTTAATGAGCATCAAGCCACAACCAGGAAGTGGAGATCAGCCAGAATCAGGGTCAGACTGGCCCAACAGAGAATCAGAGGATCCTTCGGTGGGTCCAGGCTCTAATACCCTAGTGGACCCCAAATGTCCAGGACAAAAAAATCAGTTTGGTTGCCTTTGGATCCTCCAGTGGGTCCACTTTGGAGATCAGAGCCTGAAATGAGACATGGTCCCAGTTGTGCCCCCGATGCGTCTTGTGTCCTCTAATGTCCCCTGTGCCTCTGATCACCCTGTGTCTCCCATCAGTGTGGCTGTGAAAGCTGTAACATACAGCTGACATTCTTCCGCAAAGGCTGAGATTGGTACTGGCACCAATCTCTGCCATTTAAACGCTTGGATGCTGCGGTCAGTAGCTGCCCGCGGCATCCATGGGATTAGTAGAGGGAGAGGGACCCCTCTCTCCCCCATCGGTCCGTCGCCCTGCGATGGCAGCGGCCCGATGGTTACCATGGCAACCAGACAATCAATGTCAGTGTAATCCTGACAGTACAGTACATTGCAAAGGTATTGCAATGCACTGTATAGCAATCAAGCTCACTGGATCTTCAGGATCCAAGTGGGACTTGATAAAAAAAAAGTGTAAAAACAAAACAAAGTAAAAAATAATGTAAAAAAATAAAAAATAAAAGTAAATTTAGATAAAAAGTACATTAAAATTTACATATTATGTAAAAATGTGTATAATAATAAAATAAATTGACTTTTCTCATATCCACTCATTTATAATTGAGTAAAAAATGAAAAAATAAAGTACACATAACTGGCATTACCGCGTCCATAACAACCTGATATATAAAAGTATCATGTTACTAATCCCACATGGTGAACACCATAGAAAAAAATAATTAAAAAACAATGACAGAATGGCTGTTTTTGTCACCTCACCTCCACAAAAAAATTAATAAAAAGTGATCAAAAAGAAATATGTACCCCAAAATGATACCAATAAAAACGGCAGCTCTTCTGGCAAAAAACAAGCCCCCACACAGCTACATTGGTGAAAAAATATAAAGGTTATGGATGTTAGTATATGGTGATCCAAAATGTCATTTATTTTTAACATAAATGTGATTTTATGCTGAAAAAGTAGTAAAAAAAACTACATAAATTTGGTATCACCATAACCATATCAACCCACAAAATAAAATTATCATATCACATATACTGCATGAGGAACCCCATAAAAAAACACTAGCAGAAGTGCAATGTTTGCCCACCTTAACTCCCCAAAAAATGATCAAAAAGACATATGTATACGAAAATGATACCAATAAAAACTATAGCCCGCAAAAACAAGCCCTAATGCAGCTATATTAGTCAAACAATAAAACTGTTATGGATGTTAGTATATGGTGATGCAAAATATCATTTATTTTTAACACAAAAGTGATTTTATGATGATAAAGTCATATCGCCATAACTGTACCAATCCGCAGAATCAAATTATCATTTCATATAGACCGCATGAGGAGCCCTATAAAAAATAAAAAAAACTGACAGAATTGTAATTTTTGCCCACCTCACCTCCCATAAAATGGTATAAAAAATGATCAAAAAGACATATGTACCCCAAAATGATACTAATAAAAACTATAGCCCATCCTACAGAAAACCAACACTCACGAAGTTACTTGGTGAAAAAATAAAAATACTATGGCACCTAAAAGCAATTTCAGCAAATTCCACGTTAGAAAAATAGGGTCATTCTTAGGTGGTTTTTATTAAGGAAGCCCCTTAAAGTCATTTCAGAACTGAATCGATCCTTAAAAACAAGGGTTTGAACAATTGCTTTTAAAATTCTAATTTATCATCCTAAAAAATAAAATTAAATTTAAAAAATAATGACAACATAAAGTAGACATATGGGGAATGTTCATTAATAATTATTTTGCGAGTAATCAGAATTTGTCTTAAAATCAGAGACATTCAAATAGAGAAAATTGCTAATTTTTCTAAATTTTCTAAAAATTTCAGATTTTTTTATACATAAGGGTAAAACATAGCTAAAATGCACTACTATCATGAAGTTTGATGTGTCATGAGAAAACAATCTTAGAATCGCTTGGGTCATTAAAAGCATTCAAGAGTTATTACCACATAAAGTGACACGACAGATTTGAAAAATGGGGCTCCGGCATTTGGTCCAAACTGGCAATTGCTTGAAGGGGTTAAAGCGAACCTGTCATGTTGAACATGGTGTCTGAGCTGCAAGCAGAATGTTATAAAGAGCTCAGCAGATTGAGATATATTTTTATGGGATGACTTTAAACATTTGTCTATAAATTGGCAAACCCTGGACTTAGATCCTTTCTGGGTATGTATTTATTTTTGGGGTATAAAATCTCTATTTTTGGGGGGCTTTGTCTGAACACAATTTAGGGTCTGCAGTCTATATTAACTTTGGGGTATGATAAAGGACCACTTGTGCATAATTTGTGCATTTGTGCAACTTGTGCATAATTTAGGAATGTTTGGGGGACATATGTAAATGGATGGCATGTGTTAAAAATGTATGTAATTCACCTAACACATTCTGTTCATCAGAATCTATAATGAAAAGTAATGAATGATGAAATTTGTATGTATATACCAGGGACGTTGCCAGGCTAAAACATTTGGGGCCTGGGCCTCTGATGTTTTGTTCCAGGCGCCGAATGTCTGGAGGGGGGTGGCGACTTAGAGAACTGGGCCATACTCATTGGGGCTTGGGCACCGGATCTTTTGAGACCCTAGCAACGCCCCTGGTATATACTGTGTTTGTGTGTATATGTGTTTATATATGCCATATACAGTTATTCTTTGATTCCTGAATGTTCTTATTTAATCTTAATATCATGTTTGGACGGATTCAAGGGCAACTGGACAGAACAATCTATAAGGTCACTTGAAATTCCAAAACAGTGTCTTAAAAAATGAGTGGGCAAATCATGCCCAGTCTTGTATGTGAAGATTGAGTGAATGGCAGCCACAATGTCATGATATGAGTCTCATGGTAGTTACCAGTAATCCTCAGAGAGACAAGGTCTCTCAACATCTCAACTAATGTTTTAACCTCTCCACCTTTCTTGAAAGGTCATTTCTAAACCCTTAATATTACATTCTCCTGAGATCTGAAAGAAACTACGTCAAACCTATGTCTTCATGAAAGCTACCAGACAATTTCTATTTAATTCTCATTTGCTTTATCTGTAATTAGACTTTTAACATGATGTGTATTTGTTTGAATGCTCGTGTGTTTTCCTACATAAATGTAGTGGAAGCATTTACCACAAGTATCTGTTAATTAATCACCAAACAGGCTCTACTGGGACCGAACAATAATGTTTAATAAGTAGAATGCTCTGTTGCAATGCATATATCATCAATACTGTTATTGCCTAATAAGATAAGTAGCTCGTAAAGTCTTCTAGGGAAGTAGTCATCCACATGCTGATTACAATTTTTTAATGTGCAGCTTTAGAGGAACTAAGCGGAACGTATAACATTTCAGTTTTATTAATTTACCAGATTTTGGATTGCTATACCAATTTATCTTACCTTGCCCAACTGGTTCAGGATACGACTAGAGAGACGACAATACTGGATTTAGTATTAACCAATAGACCTGACAGAACAACAGAAGTGCAGGTTAGGGGACACCTGGGAAATAGTGACCATAAAATAATAACTTACAATTGTCATTCAAAAGAGTGTTTCTTCAGGGAGGCAAAAAAGCAAAATTTGACCAGCTAAGAGAGGCCGTTAGCCTCACTAACTTCAACGTCCTCAAAAATGAAAATGCAGCCACAAAAGGGGATATTTTTAAAAGCGTCCTAAACTTTAATTTTGAGAGGTTTATACCTTATAGGAATAAAAATGGTAAGGAACAAGAAAAAAAATGTGGATAAATAGAAATGAATGACAAAAAGAAACCATTTAAATAATTAAAACAGGAAGGCAGCAAGGAAACACTGAAAAACTATAAGGAAAAAATTAGAATGTGTAAAAGACAAATAAAAGTAGCAAAGCTGGAGACTGAGAAATTAATTGCCAGAGAAAGTAAAACTAACCCTAAAATGTTCTTCAGTTATATAAATAGTAAAAAGTTTAAACTTGAAAGTGTGGGCCTTTCCAGAGTGATGAGGGAGCAGTTGTAGAGAGTGATGAGGAGAAAGGGAATCTATTAAATCTTTTTTTTTCTCCATTGTATTTACTGAGGAAAATAAACTGTCAGATGAAATGCAGAGTGTCAAAGTAAGCTGCTCATTAAAAGTGGCCCAGGAAGAAGTGCAGCGGCATCTTAAAAAGATTGAAATTAAAAAATCACTGGGACCTGATGGCACACACCCCCGCATCCAAAGAGAATTAAGTAATGTAATAGACAGACTCTTATTTCTGGTTATATTGACAGAGAGGGTTCCACAGGATTGGTGCTTAGCAAATGTGGTGCCAAAATTCAAAAAGGGGTCAAAAGCAGAGCCTGGAAAATATAGGCTGGTAAATTTAACATCTGGAGTATCTGAATAAAAATAAGTGTATAACACTGTATCAGTATGTTTCATGAGGATTCGGTCATGTCAAGCTAATTTAATCAGTTTCTATGGGCAGGTAAGTTCTAGACTTGACCAGCATTTCATACTGTTCCCTATAAAAGGTTAGTGCATAACGTGAAAGCTGAGAATGCTTGAACTGAGAGAAAATGTCTGAATGTGGGTAAGTAACTGGCTCAGTGATAGAAAACAGAGGGTGGTTATTAACGGTACATACTCAGATTAGGTCAGTGTCACCAATTGGGTACAGCAGGGGTCAGTATTGGGGCCTATTCTCTTCAATATATTTATCAAAGATCTTGTAGAAGGCTTGCACAGTAAATTAAACATTTTTTGCCAATGACATTGAACTATGTACAGTAATTAACACAGAAAAAGTATAGTGCTACGGATGGGTCTGGATAGATTGGAGACTTGAGCAGAGAAGTGGCAGATGAGGTTTAACAATGACAAATGTAAGAATATGCACATGGGATGGAAAAATACATTTCACCAGTACATACTAAATGGTAAAACACTGGGTAACACTGACATGGAAAAGGACTTAGAAATTTTAGCGGACAGTAAACTTAACTATAGAAACCAGTGAGAGACAGCTGCTGCCGGGGCTAATAAGATCATGGGGTGCAAAAAATGAAGGGGCATAGATGCCAGTGATGAGAGCATAGCCCTGCCACTTTACAAATCACTAGTCAGACCACACATGGAGTACTGTGTACAGTTTTGGGCTCCCATGAACAAGACAGACGTAGCAGAGCTGGAAAGGGTTCAGAGGAGGGCAACTAAAGTAATAACTGGAAAGAGTGAATTACATTACCCAGATATATTACTGCATTTTTCTCCCTATAAGATACACTCCCCTCCCCTCCAAACCCCCCCCCAAAAAAAAAAAAAAAGTGGGGGAAAAATGTCTGTGTGTCGTATGGGGTGAATACTAAGGAGCACTTCCATTATGGAAGCGCTCATTAGTACAGGAGGACTGGGAAGTGGTGAATGCAGTGTTCGCCGGGCTCTGTTCTCATCACTTCCTGGTCCTTGGCTGCTTGCTGTGCTGTGACTGCGCACAGCATGAGGACATCGGTGCACTGTGACCTCACACTGTACGTGTCGGGTCACAGCACAGTGCGCAGAAGGCTGAACTAGAAGAGTGGAGATATGAGGGGCGACAGCCATGTCCAGAGCAGGAGAAGTTAGTTGTCTACTCTGAGGTCTGCTTGGAAGTCATTCACATCGGCCTCTGATCTGAGGTCTGCTTGGGGGTCCTATTCATATTGGGGGTCTGATCTAAGGTCTTCTTGGGGGTCATTTACATTAGGGGTCTGAATGGGTGTTCTTATTCACATTGAGGCTGTGATCTGAGGTCTGATTGAGGGTCTTATGAACACTGTGGATTTGATCTGAGGTCTGATGAACATTAGGGATCTGATTGGAACTCTGAGCTGAGGTCTGATGAAAAATATTTGTTTTCTTATTTTCCTTCTCTAAAATCTAGATGCGTCTTAATGGCAGGTGAGTCTTATAGGGTGAAAAATACAGTATAAAAATTAGGGTTATTCCGTTTAGAAAAAAGAAAACTGTGGGGAGATCTAATAACAATGTGTAAATACATCAGAGGGCAGTATAGAAATCTCTCCCATAATCTATTTATACCCAGGTCTGTGACTGTGATGAGGGGACTTCCTCTCCATCTAGAGGAAAGAAGTTTTGTACACAAACATAGAAGAGGATTCTTTACAGTAAGAGCAGTGAGACTGTGGAACTCTCTGCCTGAAAAGGTGGTGATGGTGAATTCTCTAAAAGAGTTTAAGAGGGGCCTGGATGTATTTCTGGAGTGTAATAATATTAAAGGTTATAGTTACTAGATTTCTGGAGAAGGGTAGTTGATCCAGGGAGCTATTCTCATTGCCTTATTGGAGTCGGGAAGGAATGTTTTTCCCCCTTAAATGAGGAAAATTGGCTTCTACCTCACTTGCAGAATAAAATAATGGATGCATGTCTTTTTTTAGGCTAACAAACTATGTTACTATATATTTGAATAATGAATCACTTTATTTAAAATGTTTTGCAAATAATGTTTGTGCATTCATATATGCTTCATTCAAATTATAGCAATTGGAATACTAGATCCAAATAATATCAGACAATGTTTTGGTCAAATATGACCTTTGTCAAATTGTAGCAGGTGCAGAGGGGCATGGAGATGGATCACAACATGAAAGCTGCCTCATTTATCAAGCAGTGATCCACTGCCATACTTCTCTGCACATCTGACCATATACGACTTGACAAAGGTCATGTTTGACCAAAACACAATTCCAAGTGCTGTGATTCTGAGATGAAGCTTACACAAATATCCTTTGTTTGACAAATATGTTTAATATAATATTACACTTTGCATTGAAAACTGAATGTCAATGCCTAGTCATAAAATGGACGAATTCTACTTTCCCACCCCCCCTTGCTCTCATCCATACCTTTTCCCTTAGATAAACTTCATGGACATATGTCTTTTTTCAATTGTATTATTTAACTAATTTAAATAAAAATTCTCATAAAAACAAGAACATGAATATATCTATAGGTAGATATACCCCAGTCCGACACTGTACATATATGTCTCATGTAGGAGTAGTGCAGCCCTGAGCTCAACCCCACCACTGTCCCTGCCTACTTGCACAGTCCGTCCTAACCGATGGTGCACAACTGGACAGCAGTCCCTAGCTTAAGTACGTGCTGGGGCTTACAGGGAGGGGAACAACGGGAGAAAACAATAGACAAAGACAGAACAAATGGACAAGAGAATATTACCAAACCGAGGTCAAGAGCCAGGATGTCACGTCAATACTAAGGGATAAGACTGGAGCAGAGTCAAATAAGAGCAGAGGTCAGAAGCCGGAGGTAACGTCAGTACAATGGATAACACAAGGACAAGGTCAAATACTAGCCAAGGCCAGGAGCCAAGAGGTCATGTAGTACAAGGGGAGATACGAGCTCAAGGGCAAAGCTGAGGTCAAAAACAGAAGTCGCAATAGTATTCTAGAAACACTGGTGAAGGTAATGGGACCAATCACAGGCAACCTGTGGCCAGCAGGTTGCCTGTTAAACCCCTTCACGCCATATGACATGTATACTCGTCATGGAGCACTGCTATTTAGCGCTCCATGACTAGTATACATGTCATGGCATTAAACTGTCACCATGTCTCAGCTCAGATTATTATTTTTAACTTGTTCCCCCCCTTTTCAGGATGTCTGAGAGGTCAGGATGGCCGAGCGGTTGAAGCAGAGTGTCAGCATACAGCTGACACTCTGCTTCAAACGGCCGGCATCGCTGCCGGCAGCGATGTCGGCCGTTTAACCCCTTCCATGCCGCGGTCCGTAGGGACCACAGTATGGAAAGGGTTAACAGGGAGGGAGGGAGGGTCCCTCCCATCGGGACGCTGCTCTGCTGTGGCAGCGTCCCGATGGTTACCATGGCAACTGGACGCTTTCGTCCGGCTTGCCATGGTAGAGGTAAGCCTGATCAGGCTTACTATGAATGAAAATACACTGCATTACACTATACTGTGTACTGCAGTGTATTGTAAAACACCAGACCCACTGGATCTTCAAGAACCAAGTGGGTCTGAGTCACAAAAGTGTAAAAAAAAAAAAGTAAAAAAAAAGTGTAAAAAAAATAAAAAAGTTAAAAAAAAGTAAAATAAAATCCCATTTTTCCCCATATAAGCACATTTTAATTGATTCAAAATGAAGAAAATAAAATACCTTAACATATTAGGTATCGCCGCATCCGTAAAAACCCGCTCTATAAAAATATCACATGACCCTACCCCTCAGGTGAACACCGTAAAAAAAATAAAATAAAAACAGGGTCAAAAAAGCCATTTTTTGTCACTTTACATCACAAAAAGTGTAATACCAAGTGATCAAAAAGACGTATGCCCCTCAAACTAGTACCAATCTAACCGTCACCTTTTCCCGCAAAAAATGAGCCCCTACCTGTGACAATTGCCCAAAAAATAAAAAAACTACAGCTTTCAGACTATGGAGACACTAAAACATGATTTTTTTGTTTCAAAAATGATATTATTGTGTAAAACTTAAATAGATAAATAAAAACTATACATGTTAGGTATTGCCACGTCCGTAACAACCTGCTCTACAAAAATATCACATTAGTTAACCCCTCAGGTGAACACAGTAAAAAAACTAAAATAAAAACAGGGTCAAAAAAGCCATTTTTTGTCACTTTACATCACAAAAAGTGTAATACCAAGCGAACAAAAAGGCATATACCCCTCAAAATAGTACCAATCTAACCATCACCTCTTCCCGCAAAAAATGAGCCCCTACCTGAGACAATTGCCCAAAAAATAAAAAAACTACAGCTCTCTTTTAAAAAATAAAAATAAAAACTGAGCCAGAACAGCCATTTTTGTTTACCTTGCCTAACAAAAAGTGTAATATAAAGTGATCAAAAATCATATGTACCCATCTACATATCTACATATCTACATACTACCCAATAGTATCAATAACACTGTCACCTTATCCCTTAGTTTCCAAAATATGGGCACTTTTTGGTTGTTTCTACTGTAGGGGTGCATCGGGGGGGCTTCAAATGGGACATGGTGTCTAAAAACCAATCCAGCAAAATTCGCCGTCCAAAAACCATCTGGCGCACCTTTCCTTCTGCGCTTGGCCATGCACCCATACAGTAGTTTACAATCACATGTGGGGTGTTTCTGTAAATTGCAGAATCAGGGTAATAGTTTTTGAGTTTTTTTTTTGCTATTGACCCTTGATGTGTTACAGGAAAAAATGGATTAAAATGGAAAATCTGCAAAAGAAAGTGAAATTTTGAAATGTCATCTCCATTTTCTTTTAAATCTTGTGGAATACATAAAAGGGTTAACAAAGTTTGTAAAATTAGTTTTGAAAACCTTGAGGGGTGTAGTTTCTAAAATGGGGTAATTTATGGTGGTTTCTATTATGTTAGCCCCACAAAGTGACTTCAGAACTATACTGGTGCTTAAAAAATGGTTTTGGAAAATTTCTTAAAAATTTTAAGAATTGCTTCTAAAATTCCAAGCCTTCTAACATCCCAGAAAAATAAAATTACATCTACAAAATGATGGCAACATAAAGTAGACATATGAGAAATGTAAAGTAATAACTATTTTGTGAGGGATCACTATCTGCCTTAATAGCAGAGAAATTCAAAGTTTGAAAATTACAAATTTTTCCACATTTTCTGTAAATTTAGGATTTTTTTTATAAATAAAGGTGATTTATATTGACTCAAATTTACCACTGTCGTGGAGTACAATGTGTCATGAAAAAACAATCTTGGAATCAGTCGAATCGGTGAAAGAATCCCAAAGTTATGAATTAATAAAGTGACACATGGCAGATTTAAAAAATGTGGCTTCGGCATTAAGTGTAAAAGTAGCTTCGTCCTTAAGGGGTTAAATAGGCCCAGGAGATGGGTCATGTGACATGGCCAGCATCACGTGACCACCATTCATCTTATACAGCTGAGCGCCAACTAATAGCTGTCGGCGCTCAGTCCCTCCTACTACTTGATCAGGGGGTGGGGAACGCCGGCAGCTCTGAGAACCCAAGCGCGTCTTTGTCCTCCCTGCCCTCTGGTTGCCATGGAGATGAGGACGCCGGCCGCGTCCTCACTCCAGCGAGTGAACGGGAGGGCGGGGGCGCTGCAGAGAGGAAGCCCACCACCGGTTCCCCCTTACAATATATATATATATATATATAGAGAGAGAGAGAGAGAGTATCAGTTACTTTATCTGTCTGAATGAAATATTAGGTTCTGTAATTAATGTGTTAATTGGAAATTACAACATTAGCTTTTATTAAAATTGCTTTTTCCAGACTCTGCAATACTAAGATGTATGCCGTGAGCCAACATTTTTGGCAATGAATATATATCCAGGAAGTAACAAAATGAATTATTAAAATTATGAAACATCTACTTCCAATAAAACAAAAGAAGAGACGTAAATGCAAAGCAGATGGGAGAAGTGTCAGAAGAAGGTACAATGAGCTGATTTTACTTTGATGGACCAGCCATTTGATGAACAATGTGGAGATAAACCTAATAAAGAGGCCACCTATCTATTATCATTGTCAAAATGGAAAACAGTGTATTGTAATGTGTTAAAGGGGAACTCCATCTTAAAGATTTATGACATATCATCAGGATATGTCATACATATCTGATAGGCTTCAGTCCCACCTCTGAGACCCTCACCTATCTCCAGAACAGAGTCCCCAGACCCCTGTCCCATCTGATGAGGCAGCTACCTGCGTATACAGTAAGTGGAGAATGAATCTTCATTTGCTTTTATGGATGTTAGTATAACGTGGCTACTTCACTGTTTCTGCAGCTCCCATAGATGGGAAAGGAGATAGCCAATCACTAGAAAGGACATTGGTCTGGGGTCCTCTGTTTTGGAGATACAGTAGGTGCAGTTCCCACTTTTGACGTAGGTAATGCCCTGTGAACATGCCATAAATTCCTAAGGAAAAAATACTTTTACTGTAAAACTAATAAACTGCTCCATTTTGTGCCTACGCTCTAAAATAAGAGATAGTATAAGAACCCCAAAAAGATTTGTCTTCAGGAGTTAGTCTAGTGGTCTGAACAAAGCTTTCAAGAATATGATTCGGCATGACTGGAAGTTTTGCAAAAAGGCGTTAAATGCTGTAATGAAGATGGATAAAAGCAGTAGATCATTCTCCAGAGACCTTAGGACAGGGGTGCACAACCTGTGGCCCGGGGGCCACATGCGGCCCTCGATATCATTCTGCGCTGCCCCCACCATCTGATGATAGACATGTATGTCTATGTCTTGTGGCTGCTCACATGCATTTTTCATTCATGTATTCTCCCATGAGATGGGAATCCTGGAGATGTAACTAGTCATTTATAGTATATACTGTATGTACAATATGCCATAAGTACAGTATTTCAGTTGGTAATACCCCTTTAGCTTTTATTTTTGACCCTTGGGATTCCTTTAGTCTGACAATGAGGCCCCCAACCAGAAAAGGTTGGGCACCCCTGCCTTAGGATAAAAAAGGCTTCATTGAGCTAATGCATTGTGGGGCGGTAACAAGTGATTTCTTGTATCATGTGTTCAAAAATTCAGCACGAGTGCGTGAGGTCTACAAAACAAGAGGTAATATTTCCATGTAGCTGTAGGATAGGTCCCCACAATTAATTTCATTGGTGGGTCATAGACACCCAGTCCAACACTGGTTAAATGTAAGTAAAGTATATGGCAACACAGGTGTTTTGCATCAATGATTACAACTGTAGAAGAAAAAACAGCACAGCAAAAACTGAGTAAGCACATTTAATGCTGATTTGTGCACCCTTCAGTGATCATGAGCCATATACTGGCATACAGAAAAGGCCAGGAAGCATACTGTAATACAAGAATATACTGTGCAGCTTATTTATCACTTACACTGCAGTAAAACAAAGGTGTGAAACATAACAGGAAACAAAGAAGTTCATTTGTCATGGCTTATTGAAAAATGAAATAACTCTTGCTAATGTTAAATTATTATTATATTACTGTCTGTACAATACAGCATGCTCGAGTTACAGTGCTACAGTGTGTACAATATAACCATTTTGGGCGTGTTCACATCTGCGTTGGAAGCTCCATTCAGGTCCTCCATCAAAAAAAACGGACAAAAACGTCAACTTTTTTCCAGTATAAAAAAACAGGATCCCAAACGGAAACTGGACTCGATTTTATTCAGTGGTATCTGTTCAGCTCCATTTTTCTCAGTTATGCGTCGAATTGCACTTTAGTTATTTTCTTTGTTCTGCAACTATAATGGAGCAGAATGGAAATTACTAGCAACGATGTGAACTCAGTCTATCACAATCTAAAATGTATACAAAGTCAGAGACAGCTCCTTTCCCTGAAACAGCTGACCACACCAGGGAAAGCTGCCACCAGCCAGAAATGTAGTCCACAAACGCCAGAGCCGCGGTTACAAAGCAACTCTCTGACATGGCTCATATATGGGTTCCTGTGCTGGGGCCATCCCTCTATGATCTCCATATGATCTAATAGGACATATGGAAAGGGTTTGTCTTCATGAGATAACCACTTTAATGCATGTGAATTAATATACAGTATGCATACTTATGTAAATATATTACATAACAGTGTTTTTCCACATTAGACATGCATGACATCTAATGGTCATGCCACAAACAGGCAATGGTAGGTAAGGGCCCTCTCTAGAATACGGGAGTTCAGCAACTGCCCAATCTGTTCAAGTCAATGAGAGTTTTGATAACATCTGAGGAAGGTAGGCTGTCTCCATAACTCATACACATTTGGAGACAAGCACACATGCAAGTTTACTTCTCTATTCATTGCCTACATTGCTGCAGCCGCTTACAGATATTTATAGGTAATGCTATGAATACATCATAAATGTCTAATGTAGTAAAACTCAAAACTCAACTAGAAGTGACATCTGATCTCCTGAGACTTTAAAGAAGTTGTGCAGGTCTCCAGACATACATGTTCAATAAATACTTTTATTCCTCATAATATAATAAGTCTGGAACATCTTTTTTTTGAGCGCCAATTCACACTGTTCCACTGTAATTTTCCTACAAATGTATGAATAAATTGTTCCCAATTGTGGGTGTGTCTAACCATGTCCACAGTTCCAGACTGTGTAAGGACATGCCCCTTCGACAAGAAGCATGGTAACACCTAGCTGTCAATTCAGGCTCCGTAAAGCGATTTTCCAGATTTCAAAATCTAAAATGTTATAGACATGAAAATATAGGCCACACCACTAGACGTAATTGACATACTCCAAATACAATACAATACTGATTTTTCAGATTTTATTACCAACAATTAAATAATAATATAAACATTTGGGAAAACCAGCTCAGGAACTTTTCTCTAGCACTTAAAATCTATCAAAAACAGCTAATTCCTTACAATGTAGGGGGACAACCTTAATAATAAGAACCAGCGAATAAGAAAATGTAATGGGTGCAGGGCCGGACTGGACGTCTGGCACTTCTGGCAAATGCCAGAAGGGCCGCTGCCCTCCGTGGGCCAGTCCCGTCCCCCATTGCAGGGCCGCACCGCCAATTAGGCAGGTGCGGCGCGGCCCTGCGCATAGTTGCGGGCGGCGGCGGGCAGAGGGAGATGAGCGCTTCCATTGTGGAAGCGCTCATCTCCATAGTCATCTGTATCGCCGTCCTCAGGACAGCGATACAGATGCCTGTATTGTACTGCGGCCGGGGCAGGGGAGGGAGAGGCGTCTCCCCTGCCCGTTCCTCTGATAGGCTGCAGGCACTAGGCCTGCAGCCTATCAGAGGCCGACTAAGGCGGCGCGATGACGTCATTGCGCCGCCTGAGCCGTACAGCGCGGGACACAGGCCGGAAGAGGCCTGCATCGCATCGCTGCCAGCACCATGGAGGTAAGTAAAAGTGTTAATTATTTTTTTTATTGTAGCACGGACCGGAGCTCTATTGGGGGCACTGGGGGCATTTTTACTGGCACATGGGGGCATTTTACTGGCACTAGGGGCATTTTTTACTGGCATAATGGGGCACTGGGTGCATTTTTACTGGCACTGGGGGCATTTTTACTGGCACATGGGGGGCACTGGGGGCATTTTTACTGGCACATGGGGCATTTTTACTGGCAATGGGGGCATTTTTACTGGCACATGAGGCACTGGAGGCATTTTTTACTGGCACATGGGGCACTGGGGGCATTTTTACTGGCACTGGGGGCATTTTTACTGGCACAATGGGGGCATTTTTACTGGCAATGGGGGCATTTTTACTGGCACATGAGGCACTGGAGGCATTTTTACTGGCACATGGGGCACTGGGGGCATTTTTACTGGCACTGGGGGCATTTTTACTGGGCACATGGGGGCACTGGGGCAGGCATTTTTACTGGCACTGGGGCATTTACTGGCACTGGGGCATTTTTACTGGCACAATGGGGCACTGGGGGCATTTTACTGGCACTGGGGGCATTTTTACTGGCACATGGGGCACTGGGGGTATTTTTACTGGCACTGGGGGCATTTTACTTGGCACTGGGGCACTGGGGGCATTTTTACTGGCACATGGGGCATTTTACTGGCACTGGGGCATTTTTACTGGCACATGGGGCATTTGGCACTGGGGGCATTTTTACCAATGTGCACTGGGGGCATTTTATGGCACTGGGGCATTTTCTGCACATGGGGCACTTTTACTGGCACAATGGGGCACTTTTACTGGCAATGGGGGCATTTTTAATGGCACTGGGGCACTGGGGGCATTTTTACTGGCACTGGGGGCATTTTACTGGCATTGGTGGCATTATTAACAGGCACTGGGGCCATTTTTACTGGCTCATGGGGGCACTGGGGGCATTTGTTACTGGCACATAGGGCACTGGGGGGCATTTCTTACTGGCACTTGGGGGCATTTATTTATGGCATGGGGGCACTGGGGGCATTTTTACTGGCACTGGGGGCATTTTTCTGGCACATGGGGGCACTGGGAGCATTTCTTACTGGCACATGATTTTGGGGGGCATCTATGGGTGGGGAGCACTTCTTACTGGCACATTATTGGGGTGAAATTTGGGGGCACTTCTTACTGGCACATTATTGAGGGAACTTCTTACTGGCACATTGGAAGCATTATTACTTCTGGGGCACAGTGGGGACATTAGTACTGTTGGGAGCACTATTACTAACAAGTGCACTCTGGCAGAGAATTATTAGTTGGGACTTTGGGGGCACTATTACTGTGGGGGTCACTATTACTGTGGGGGCACTATTACTGTGGGGGGCACTCTGGCACAGTATCAGCACAGCACAGTTATTTCTGGGGGTCGTCATTTTTACACTGTTACTGGACACTATTTGCTGGGCGCAGTTATTTTTGGACACTGTGTGCCAATAATTATTGAAGGGCACTATCTGTGTGGTACTAGTGGCACAGTACTGGGGGTGGTAGAATGATTTGTCCAGAAGACAGGAGGATGATGGAAAAGTAGTAAACTAAGATTTTTTTCTGTCAAACTGCAGAGATGAGAAATGGCTGAAAAATGGCATCTGGTCTGAAAGGAGAAGATGAGGAACGAAAAGATCTACATCAGAGGAGACGTCACTGGATGTACGAGGTATGGGGCGCTGTATTATACTGGATATAAGAGGTATGGGGCGCTGTATTATACTGGATGTAAGAGGTATGGGGCTGTATTAAGTTACATTCACACAAACATTGTGTTTTGCAGTCTGCAAATTGTGGATCCGCAAAAAAAGGATGATGTTCCGTATGGCATCCGTTTTTTTTGCAGATCCACTGTAACAATGCCTATCCTTGTCCGCAAATGGACAAAAATATGAATGGACATACAGATGTGGACAGCACGCAGTGTTCATTTAAGTGAATGGGTCCACATCTGAGCCGCAAAATATGCAGATCGGAGGCTGCAAAAACAACTGTGGTGTGAATGTAGCCTTACCCTGTATGTTTTGTAGTGATATACGTAATGTTAAGAGGGAAAAGGTTAGTTTACACAGGGTGATGTGCGCCCGACAGATTGGATCTTTTGTACAAACCAAAAGATCCAATCAGCCGACGAACGAGCGTTTTGCTCGTTCGTCGGCTGATTAGGGCCACTTTTACACGGGCCGATTATCAGCACTAGCGTTCCTAGGAACGCTTTTTCGGACGATAATCGGCCCCTGTAAAAGGACCTTTACACATCAATCTGTGTAATAGGGCCACTGATGAACTGAAAGACTTTTGACATGTCACAGAGACATATCAAAAGTTTTGATCAGTCCGGGTCTGAGTTCTAGACCCGTACCCTATCAGGAGATATAGCTTTTCCATCTCTCTCTGCAGGGGGCGGTTTATTTACCTTGTTTGGTGTGGTTTACGTTTATTAAATTATTATATTTTAATAATTTTTAGGGCCTCTAAAAGGGTTGGCTGTGACTTTAAAAAGTCGAGGCATGTGGGCCTCTTTGGTTTCAAAATGCCAGGGCTGAATTTCAGTCCCAGTCCGGCCCTGAATGGGTGACAGTTTTTTCCTGGCCCAGGGTCAAACAGGTCCCCCTGACCATCTTCCCCTCCTAAATAAACTATGTGGCCACCTCTGATTTGTCTCCCTCACAGTCCACCAATTGCTGCCAATCTTTTAATAGGGATCACAAATGAGGCCTAATTTAAGCTCCCATTCACCGAGCCTGTAAAAGGGGTTATGCCAAGAGCAATGTTAAAAATGGAAATTTGCTGCAATTGCTCTGCTGGATTTGTTTCAAGCTGACAGTTCAGGGAAGGGGGGTGGGGGGTCCTTTCTGCTGCAAGTAGTTGCAGTTGAAGGATGGAACTAAACATGTATATCAACCTTAGTGAGGTGGAAAGAGAATTTAGAAAACGGGCAAACAGCAGGTGGTGCTATACAGATAGATTTCAGTGAATAACTCAGTAGCTAACTTTTGAATTACATGAAATTATAAAAGCATTCAGATCCAGATGCAGGTTTGAAAAATGTAGAATATTTTTCATGGGACAACCCATTTAACTAATTCAGCACTACAGCTACCATCTCCCCTGTGGTGCCAAAAATATGCATAATGTACCAGCTCTTTTGAAGTCCTTGTGTACACCTGTTTCAATTGATAGGCTAGTTATGGGTTTTCTTCCATTTTGATTCCATATATCCCTATCCAACTTTACAGGGGTTGGAGTTTCATCACATGAGAGCAGCCAGTAATAGATCAGTGATATACAGTAGAACATCTGTCCCCTGACACTGCAGAGTCTCACTGTATTCTAAGTGATGCATCTTCACACAGCTACCCCTGCCTCCTACTTGTGATAGATTTCTCCCTGTCAACTGTTAATAGGGTCCATTCACACGAACGTATATTTGCGGGTCCGCATTATTGCGGACCCGCAAATATACGGGAGCCGCCCGGCGTGTGTTCCGCAGCGCTCGGAACATACGCCGGGTGGCCCCATTGAAAATGCCTATACTTGTCCGTGCGTACGGACAAGTATAGGACATGCTTCAAATGAGCCGCGGCACAGAGCTAGTTCCGTGCCGCGGCTCCCGGCCCCATAGAGGTGAATAGGGCCGCATCTATTCCGCAATTTTGCAGATAGATACGGCCCCATTCAATACGATCGTGTGAATGGGGCCTTACAAGAAGGAGGAAAGCAGTGTGAAGCAGCATAACATAGGAATATACTGGAGAATCTACAGAAAGTATAGACAATCAGTGTGAGCCAGGGGAGTTGTATCAGTCTGCAGCTAATCATTTTAGGGACTCACCTATTATATCTCAGCACTCCTGGTACTGTATTTTACATAAGACAGAAATTATGTCTTCAGATACATTTTATGCCTACAGAGAAACAAGGAGGATAGACCTGGCTGGGGAGATGCTGGAGTGTTTCCAGCAGGGAATTTGATTGGTGATGATGTAAACCTGAAGTTTTCAGGAAGTCAGCTGCACAGTAGAGTCTGTTCTTCTGTCTACACAGGAAAACATGCACAGGTCTAGGAGTTAGATTGGTGATCACATGACCACATACTTATAATGGGTGCAAGATGAAAAAAATACACTGCTAGAATATTAATGGTAAACTAGCATTATATGTGCAAAACAATTGCTCAGGTGCATCTTTAAGGGTGCATTCACACTTCACATGCATTGTTTCAACACATTTTATGTTGTTTCATTGATACTGTATGTTCACAGTTTTTTGTTTGCCCATATATGCTGAGCACCCTTTCAATAAGGCTGTAATGTTCCTAGAAGATGGTTCTCAGTTTATATGCCCAGTCCATTGTAGGTTTAACTCTTTTGATATACTGTCTCATGCTCATATGATTCCCATCATCAGCTAAACTGATTTATACCTGTTTGGAAATTTGTTCTCTAAAATAATTTGGTGCTTGGTTCTTCATAGTCCTCTCTGAGCATGTGCATACTGGTGTTTGAAGCTTGATCAGTGACTCACTAGATGCCAAGAATGACTGGATGAGCATGGTCAAAACTGGTGTCCTCCTATTACCTTTTTCATCACATATGTTTTGCCCTTATTACCCAAGGACTATACCTACTGTACAGGTTTTAGATAAGAAAACACTATATTTAGTGTAATTTTACAAGTTTTAAACATAAAAAGGGCTATGGGTCAATAAAATATTTTAGTAGCCCAACAAATCAAAAATTAGAGCAATGAAATCACCAAGTGCAAAAAAAAAAATCACTAAAACATTTCATTCGAGTTTTTCTGTAGTAATTACTAACCCAATGAAATATAATAGTATTACAGAAAGCAAATTGTACTGCTTCAATGACTTCCAGTCCTATTTTATTGTGATACAATGAACGAATGAATGAACAAACTATCTTTAAGAAGAAAATATAACAAACTGCTGCATGGAGTTCGCATGTTCTCCCCGTGTTTGCGTGGGTTTCCTACAGGTACTCTGGTTTCCTCCCACACTCCAAAGACATACTGGACCTTATATTGTTAGCCCCGTTGGGGATAACATGATGCTAATGTCTGTAAAGTGCAGCGGAATATAGCAGCGCTATAAAAGTGCATAAAATAAATAAATAATAAATTACAGGATAAATTAGATCTAATACATTATCAGTATGAGGGTCAGATCTAATACATAATCTATTTAGATGGTTTAATGCAAAATCCCATCTAAAATGATGTCATACTGGTCACGGAAGTCTAAGATCATGACTGAATAATAACGTAGGGGCTATCCAAGTTCTAACAGAACTTCCCCTTTTATAGTACCTCAAATGAAATAGAAGAACACACACTGTACCACTCAATAAATGTGCCATCTCCAGAGCTGCCATTCCAGTCCTTACCTATTTCTGTTAGCTGAAGAGGTGGCTTAGCTGTATATGACATGTGACAGCAACAGCCAATCACTGGCCTTAGTGGTATACTGTATGAGAAGTCAGTAATTAACTACAGTGGTCATGTCCAGTATACAGCTACGTCAACTCTGTAGCTTGTAAACAGAAACCAGAAGTACGGACCAAAATCGGAGTGCTAGAAACTGTTGAGGGCTAAGTGCTAAGTACATATTCTTTTATTTTTTTACATTTAGGGGTACTGGGGGAGTTTTGTTTTAACTCAAAACACCATGTAAAGCTGCAAATATACAGAAAAATGCTTATTTGGCCTACAACTATTTTTCCTGAACCCCGACCAGCACTACACAAGCACCAATCCAGCAGTCTATTCTGTCTTTCCATTAACATGTGCCATCAGGACAACCCCATACATATTAAGTAGTCCTACCAAAATTGATTGGGTTTGGCCATGGGTCATCTATTATACATGACCAGCTTTAGTACAAGGACAAAATGTGCCATTAGACAATGATATATTCTCTAACGGCTGCTATAATTTGCAACCTAATTTTTGTATCTCAAACATAATATATAAATGAAAGGGTTTACCTCAGTTTGTAACACTTCTCATATTACAAGACCTCCTAGAACTGTTTTTCATGGAGACTATGCACATGTAAATATAGTCCTACAGCGTCAAATTATGTAACTTGGGTTTACAGTTAATTACAGTCTGTGGCCTATGGGGTAACAGGAGCTGTGCCTAATAAATTGACAAACATCACCATTTGGTGAGAACCACCAGGGATAAGATGCAAATGGATGAGGCATAACAAAAAGATTGGGTGAGTGGTTTATGAACTGAAATATTGCTGGCATTAATAGTAATAAATTTGGGGTATGTTTTAAAGTTGATAGTGACACTCTTTCCTACTTTTAAATGTTGACTTTGTTACCAATAATTACCATTTGATTAGGATTTTGTTTTGATCCCTTGATGGACAAATATTTCCGGCATAATCTTTACCCCAGACGTGCCAGGGTGATCACTTTGAAACTATTTGTTATACTACTGTAATATGCTTTTGTTGCGTTAAGCCAGTTAAGATAACAATGGCTTCATCTGTATCTGAGACACTGGTGGATTTATTGGTCTCTGGTTTAAGGTGTCTTATTTTTATGGTATGGTCAACATTCTGGTGCCAAGACCAACCTATTGACTTACCCCACTATCTGCCAATACCCCACTGTCTGATGATACCCTATTCCAATGAATAGGTTATCTGCAGGTAGAAAATCATTCATCTCAAGAGTAAGGTCTGACTGTATCATGTCAAGCCATCCATCACATGAGTCCAGTCTTATTTGAATGGAGGTTTTTGACAGCACTTTTATGATCTGCCGAAAATGTTCCTTCACTTGTACATTTTACATTGCTTTGATTTGCCAAGCTTTTAGAGCAATTTGTCCTTAGAAGTAATTTCTAAGATGTTTGCATGATACGATACTCTGCTGAGAAGTAAAAATGTAGTTGAATGTGACAGGCGGCTCACTTTCTGTACCAGTCCCATGAATTATGTGCTACATCTTTGATCAAATGTTTAAATGTCATCTTCTCATTCTACATTCCTGCGCAGTTTTTATTACAAGTATTTTTGTCTTCATTGTGCTCTTTTCTTTAGAATCTTTTTTTATTATTGTAAAAGCTAAGCCTTCATCCTTAAAGATATAAAAGATATGAATTCAACCTTTATGATGGTTCTTTTACTGAAATGAATGGTGCCCTTATCTGATGTTCACAGCTAATATGTAACTTCACAAAGTTTAGAAACCTTAGACATCTGAGGGTGCAATCACTTAAATTCACCACACTCCAAGAAAATCTGATACATGTAATGAAGCAAAGTTCACCTTAGATCAACTATGAGCTCCCCAGAAAGCTACTCTCACACCTCACCTTGTCGAAGCTCAACTGTTTTCAGGTATGTCCACCCTGGGTATACAGAATTGAGAGAGGAAAATCTGCAGCTTTTTACAGTAACAGCAATCTCATCCACATGCTGCATAATGCTACACGGAATACATGTGCTGCATTGAATTTAAATTTATGGCAAGTCAATTTATGAGGTGACTTTTCACCACAGATATCATCCTTCGCAATTCACAGCAAAATATGTATCAACATCCACATGTAGCACATGCGAAGGGGCGGATTGGCCATTGAACTTACAGGGAAATTTCCCGGTGGGCCGATGCCCAGAGGGCCGCCTGAGTCCTCCTCACGGCCGGCCAGTGAAAATTTTTTGGAATGTATTTTGTGCTACTGGCAGTATTTTGTGATGGACTGTGGTATTTGGCTCTGTTGGGGTGATATAATGTGCCACAATATGGTATTGCTAGCCCTGCCAACTTGGACTTGACTACAAAACGGGGCCACTTTTAATATTTTTTCCAGGGCCACTTTTAGTTCAAAGTCCACCCCTGCTCATGCGCATTTTCTAACAGATTGTGAATTTTGCAAAACAAAATATTTCCACTTTTGATGTACCTTTACATTTTTAAAAGGCAATTCAGATCATGTGGCATTATTATATTAAAACCTTGTAAGTATCAAGATCTTTTTAGGGTCAATAACTGTAAAGTACACTGAATTCCAGAAATGTGACAAGAAACTGATTATACACTAGTAATATATGGAAATTAATGTCAACCAACTGAGCATATCTACTAATACTGCTAATATAACTAATAAAACTAATATGTTTATCAAGACAGCTTATGAGTGCTGACGAATATCATGTAGTTAGTGAACTACCATGGAGGAAACTAATGGGTGTATATCAGTCATATCCAGGACCTATGGCCTGAGGGGACCCAAAAAGGTCCCATGGGAGAACACCAGTACTGTAAAATGACATATGATAGCTGTGGGGCATTGTTATACTGTCACCTGAAGCTTCAAGATCCTTCTGGTCATTTTACTTCTCATATTAGAATTATCTCTTTTGAAATATAACACATTCTCCTAACCTCTCCATCGGACCAAAACCTAATGATTTCACATCTCAGTGTGCCTTAGCGCTAGCTGTGAATTCAAGCAAAATGACAGGTCTAGAAGATAGGTTTAACAAGCCCACCCATGAAAATTCCTGACAGAGCTGTCAGAGATTTGGCTTCTGGTTTACCAGTGAGAAAATTCCCTCAGCAAGGGAGAAATCAACTTTTCCTGACAGCCAAAATACAGTCAAGGTGATTTAGATTATTAAAAACACCAGGGGTTAGAAGACAGTTCTCATCAGATGCTTAGGCAAAAAGCTGTTTCTTTTTGTTTTATCTTCCAGTCTTTTTTTAAACACAATTTTCAACAGGATTGATGAAAAGATTGTTGGAGCTTGATAAAAAGTTGATTTTTTAAATTCAATGTTTCAATTATACAGCCTCCCAACTTCCATTTTTAATAGTATTAGAAAAAAAAAATTTGAGAAGGTCTATTTTGTTGCTGATATTATCAACAAACTGACGGTCACACAGGTAATATCCTTAACCCTTTAAGGACCTTGCCATTTTAAATGACATGTGTCACATTATGTGGTAATAACTTTGGAACGCTTTTACTTATCCAAGCGATTCTGAGATTATTTTCTCGTGACACATTGTACTTCATGATAATGGCACATTTTTTTCGATATAATTCACCTTTATTTATTTTAAAAATCCAACATTTACTGAAAATTTAGAAAAATTTGCAATTTTTAAAATTTGAATTTATCTGCTTTTAAGGGAGATAGTGATACATCATAAAAGAGCTATTACTTTACATTTCGCATTCATGTTTGCATCATTTTGTAAATGTAATTTTATTTTTTAGGGTCTTATAAGGCTTAGAAGCATATTTTCAAATTTTTAAGAGAATGTCCGAAACCCATTTTTTAAGGACCACTTCAGTTATGAAGGAAAGGAGGGCCATATGGATTTTGGAGGGCAAATTTCACTGAGATAATTTTAAGTTGCCATGTCACATTTGAAGACCCCTGTACCTCTAGAGTAGAAACTACAAATAAGTGACCCCATTTTGGAAATTATAGGATAAGGTGACACTTTTATTGGTACTATTTTATTATTTGTGTCTCTTTCTGAAAGCCATATTATTTTTATTTTTCGGGCGATCATCTTATGTAGGGTCTCATTTTTTGCGGCATGAGGTGACGGTTTGATTGGTACTATTTTGGGGTGCATGATACTTTTTGATCATTTGTTATGAAACTTTTTGTGATGTATGGTCACACAAATTTATTTTTTTGGAATGGTTTTGATGGGTTAGCTCATGTGATATTTTAATAGAGCAGGTTGCTATGGATGTGGCAATACCAAATATGTCTTTTTTTATATATATTTTTGTTTTAAACAATAAAACCATTTTTGAAACAAAATAAATCTTTTTTATTTTTTGGCCGATTGTCTTAGGTAGGGACTAATTTTTTGTGGGATGAGATGACAGTTTGATTGGTATTATTTTTGGGTACATATGACTTTTTGATCGCTTGGTATTAAACTTTTTGAGATGAAAGGTGACAGCACAGGTTTTTTTTTTTACGGTGTTGACCAGAGTCGATCATGTGATATTTTTATATAGCAGGTTGTTACGCATGTGATGATACCTAATTTGTCTGTTTTTTATTTCTTTTCCATTTTTTACAATTTTATATGTCTCTTTTTATGGGAAAGGGGCTTTTTTATTGAAATTATTTTTTTTATTGTTAAAAACACTTTTATTTTACTTTTTATTTTTACTTTTTACTTCTGTCCCACTATGGGACTTCAACATTACAGGGTCTGATCCCTGCTTCAATGCAGCACAATACATCTGGCCTTTGAGAGGCTTGGAATTGCCATGGAAACCATCATGGCTCAGGTGAGGGAGCGCTAACCTCCCATATGCTGCGGTGAGCTGATCACAGTATATGAGGGGTTAATCTACCGGCCTTGGCGTGATCATCAGCGTGATGCTGTCTGTTACTGACTGCCGGATCTCTGCCGTTGATCGCAGCACCGCACTGCTGGTGGTCTGACCATAGTTGATAGTAGAGGCAAAGCTAGACATAAAGAAAAATGCTTAAAAATTGATAGGAATTACTGTATCCATAAGGAATAGATCATCAGACGGGTATTAATGACTATGTGCAGCAACTTTTAGCTGCTTTCAACCATAGTATTTTGCAGCAATTTTGGCTGAAGTTTTTTGTTCTTTTCTTGAAAAATTTGCAATTTTCAAAATTTCAATTTATCTGCTTTAAAGACACATAGTGATACCTCATTAAATAAGGATTACTTAACATTATACATATGTCTACTTTATGTTTACATAATTTTGTAAATGTCATTTTATTTTTAGGACATTAGAAAGCTTAGAAGTTTAAAATTTTCAGGGAAATTTTTTGGGGTGTAGTGAGTGCTTTGATCCCACAGACGTTTCACATATGGCCATGAAAATGAAAAAGTAGAGAAAATGTTGCTTTAGGTCTAATTTTTTTATTTTCATAAAAGGTAACAGGAGAAAAAACACGCTACAATTTGTTATCCATTTTCTAAATACTGCCACCCAACATGTGGTAGTAAACTTCTCTTTTGGCATGCAGCAGGGCTCAGAATAGAAGAGCACCATATGGCTTTTGGAGGCCAGATTTCACTGGAATAATTTTCAGGTGCCATGCTGCATTTGTAGAGACTCTGAGGTACCCCTACAGTGGAAACCCCAAAAAGTGACCCTATTTTGCAAACTATACACCCCATGGAATTTTTCAAGGGGTGTAGTGAGCACTTTGACCCCACAGGCATTTCATAGAAAACTTGTCAAGGTTGGGATAAACAGACAACAGAGGAGCGTGTGCCCTGAGCTTACCCAACCCTCTGTCCCTGCCTATTGCCTCACCCACGCTAAACCGTGGGGCGACAACCACGAGGACTGCGAAATACACTGTATAAGGTGCAGGGAACAGGGACAACAAACAAGACAGACAAAACACCAAATGGATAGTCAGCTAGCCGTGTCAGAAACCAGAGATAACGTCAGTACAAAATCGGAAGACGGTAGAATAGTCAGATACGAGCCAAGGGTCAAATCAGCAGTCAGGATACACAATACAACGCAAGCAGGAATAGCAAGGAATTGCAAAAACCAGCAAGGAGCAGAGAGAAAGATAGGTATATAAGCAGGAAGATATCCCACCCCCAGGTTCTGAATGGACCAGATTCAGAGAAGCCACTCAGCCAGCACCTGAGTATTAACCCTGAGTAGACAAACCAAACATGAAGCTGGGCGTTGGCTCTAAAACAACCCACAGTGTGAACATGGTTCAAGGCAAAGCGTAGGCACTAAACAGAAACACACAAAAACTCAGAAACCAAGCAAAACATAGAACCTATGTTCTCTGATGACCAGACCTGACAAAACTTGGCTGTGAAAATGAAAAATAGCATATTTTACAAGAACATATCGACTTACTTACACATTTTTCACAAGTGGTAACAGGAGAAAAAGCACCCCACAATTTGTTAACCATTTTCTACTGAGTATGAAACATCAAACATGTGGTCATGAACTTCTGTGTGGGCACACTGCAGGGCTCAGAAGGAAAGAAGCACCATGCGCATTTGAGGCCTAGTGTGGTGATTTATACAGCATTGACCAACAACTTCAGAGGCTCTGGGGTTAAATTAAAAATAAACCCCTAAGAAATTACTATATTACAAACCACACCCCTCATAGAATTTTTTAGCACAATAGGTGTAGTGAGTAGAGATGAGCGAACGTGCTCGTAACAAGCACTGTAGCGCTCGGCTCCCCTGCACTCGCATGGGCGCAGGCATCCGGATCCGTTGGGTGAGGAGGATGGATCCGGATGCCTGCGCCCATGCGAGCGCAGGGGAGCCGAGCGCTACAGTGCTCGTTATGAGCACGTTCGCTCATCTCTAGTATTGAGCATTTTGATTTTTACCATAGCCTATTTGGAACGTTAAAATGAAAATAAAAAACATTTTTATTTCAGAACATCATCACTAAAATAATGGGGATATCAAGCCCACTTTGTATAAATACCGTATTTTTCGCTTTATAAGACGCACCCGATAATGAGATGCACCCCAGATTTTAGAGTAGGAAAATAAGAAAAAAATATTTTTCATCATCAGACCCCCATATCAGCCCTCCATGTCAGAACTCCATCAGCCCTCCATGTCAGACCCCCATCAGACCTCAGATCAGCCCATCAGCCCCCATATGAGGCCACTGTGCCCCCCATATTAGCCCACCGTGCCCCCATCAGACCTCAGATCAGCCCACTGTGCCCCCATATTAGCCCACTGTGCCCCCATCAGACCTAAGATCAGCCCACTGTGCCCTCGTCAGACCTCAGATCAGCCCACTGTGCCCCCATCAGACCTCAGATTAGCCCACTGTGCCATAATGGAAGCACTCACTAGTATTCGTTTTATAAGACGCACAGCAATTTTCCCGGTATACCAGGTCCCTGTGTTGGAGGTGTAGTATAGATTTGTCACACCACCATTTGAGATCACTACTATATATGAAACCTGAAAACCCACCTCTTCAGACAAGCCTACAACCAGTGACCCTGCTGCCTTTATACCGCCATTACCAGCTCTACCCTTGCCTACTGTGTCCTTCTCCCATACTGCATAGATTGTAAGCCCTCATGGGCAGGGCCCGCTCTCCTTGTGTACCAGTTTGTACTTCATCTTGTTTCATGCTTAGTGCAATTGTCTGTATTATGTATGTAAACCCCTTTTAATATGTACAGCGCTATGGAATGAATGGCGCTTTAATAATCATAAATAATAATAATATAATAATAATATATGGTAAAGTTGAACCACACAGAGTATCAATGCATTCCGTGTGCTCAGCTCCCCTCTTTATGGAACCTGGCGCAATAACTAGTAACTGGATGCAAGTACACAGTGGAAAACATAGATCCAGAATGATGCAAATGTTACCGACCACACACAGTTTTTATGCATAGGCCAGCAGTGCAGACAAATATTGGGTATATATACAAAATAGGTGCTGGTGAGGGCACCCACTATTGTTTGACAGTAGGGGTCCTATATGCACTTCTGGTTACTTTTATACGTATTTATTGCCAGAAGTCTGTCAGCTTTCTATATGTATATGTGCTTGTTGGTGACATCTAACGCTAGTGCATCTGTCAATTTCACCCCCCTTTTGACTGTGAACCACTCAACGCGTTTCTGTGCGGTTGGTAACCCCGCACGTTATCAGGAGCGTATAGAGGGCAATTAAATCTCAAGCACCAGTACAGAGAGCGCAGCTGCCTAATGCAGCATAATAATTACAGTACAAGCCTCGGCGCGGTGTTGGCCGTTACGGAAGGGGGGTGTAATTGACAGATTTTTCATTTTTAACGTTCCAAATAGGCTATGGTAAAAAATTGTGAAAAATAGGGACGTATACGCCTACATCTTTGGTTTTGGTAGTAAGTAGTGAGCATTTTGACCCAACAGATGTTTTTAAAAATGAATTCACAACAGACGGTGCAAAGTGAAAAATTGCAATTTTTCCACAGATATGCCATTTCAGTGCCGTTGTGCCCCGTGTAAGCCAGTGTGAAAATCAAGCCTTCTTATTATTATGCCATGCTTCCTGGTTGTATAAACACCCTGCGTGTGACCTTAATGTTTTTCCTAAACAGACAACAGGGCTCAGGAGTAAATGAGTATCATGCACATTTGAGGCCCAATGTCTTGATTTACGCATCTTGTGCCTACAACTGTAGAGGCTTTGAGACAAAATATATAGAACCCCCGAGAAGTGACCCTATATCGGAAACTACACCCACAAGGTATTTATTCAGGGGTGGAGTGAGCATTTTGACCCCACAGGTGTTTTGCAAAAATGAATGAGCAAGGGACTGTGTGAAATGGAAATTACAAGTGTTCCACAGATATGGCATTTCAGTACCCAATATGCTGTGCCCATCGTGTGCCATCTGAGACACGCCACTTTAAATTGTTGTGTGGGTTCTACTGGGTACTGAAATGCCATAAATGTGGCGTAAACAGCTTTTTGGGTACGCTGAGTTCAAAAAGTAAAGACTTATATTTTTGTGGGATGAGTTGTCATCATCATTGGCTCTATTTTTGGAACATTTTGGAACTTTTTGACCACTTTTATTTTGCGGTTTGCATTTTTTAGGTTTGTTAGTGCAGCGTACACTGTGTGGTAAAAAATTACATGTTATCTTAACATAATTTTACACAGCGCATTTTTTAAAATAAAAATCTTGTTTTCGCATCATCATTTTCTGAAAGCCATATATTTTTTTATTTTTCTGGGATGAGGTAACGTTTTCATTGTTACCATTATGGAGTATATAAGACTTTTTGATTGCTCAATATTATACTTATTGTGGACCAGGTGACAAAAAATTGCCATTTTGGCACAATTTTTATTTTTATATTTTTAAGGCGTTCACCTGATTTTTATATAGCCGTGGTTATGGACACAATGATACCTAATATGTCAATTTTTTTTAATTTTTGTATTGTTTTACAAAATAAAAGCTATTTTGAAAAGTAAAATGTTTTTGTGTCGCCATTTGTTGATTTTTCTGGCTATGATGAGGATGAGGTTCATTGGTACCATTTTGGGGTTCATATGATTTTTGATAATTTTGTATTACACTTTTTTATGACGCAAGGTAACAAAAAATGTCTGTTTTGGCACAGTTTTTATTTTCTAAGAAGTTCACTAGGCCTAATGACTATTTTTCAGTTTTTTTTTTCTATTATATACAATTTTGAGTGACTTGGTCATGGAAAAGTCTTTTTTTTTACTTCAATCCTTTTTTTATTTTGTAAAAAACTTTTTTTCACTTTTTTTTACTTTTATTTTTGTCCCACTATGGGGTCTGATCACCTCTGCAATGCATTCACAGTACACTGTAATACACTCATAGAGTGCCTATGAGACCATGCCTGGGTTCTAGGTCTCATAGGTTTCCATAGCTAGCAGGCTGCAATGCCTGTGTAAGGCATCGGCCGCCTTAGGAGCCATCAGACGCTCACTGCAGCATGGTGGGACGATAGGGTCCAGGAGCGAACTGGGAACTTAAAGTGGCCCTGGAAAAAATACTAAAAGTGGCCCCATTTTGTAGTTGGGTCCAAATTGATGGAAAGCAGGGCCAACAATACCATATTGTGGCACATTATACCATCCCAACAGAGCCAAATACCACAGTCCATCACAATATACTGTCAGCAGCACAAAATACATACCAAAAAACTTCCATTGGGAGGCTGTGAGGAGGGCCGATGTGGCCCCCTGGGCATCGGCCCACCGGGAAATTTCCCTGTACGGTCTATGGCCAATCCGCCCTTGATAGGGTCAGAGAGGGAGCCCCTGCATATACTGTAAAGGGCTAATGCATGGTGAAAACACCAATGCTGGTGGATACGGCAGGGGCCCAGCTATTACTGACAGCTAAGCCCCTATTGTATTTGCCAGTTCTTGCTCTCGCTTGATCATAGCGCCGAACATCTATGGCTTTTATCCTTAAGTCACTTCTCGCAGCGTTGTACATGTACGGTACGGGTCGCCTAGGAGTTAAAATAAACGTGCTTAAAAATATATTAGTTCTTTGTAGTACATCAAGATATGTAGAAAACTGCTGTCCATTACAGTGATTCTGCCGACAAAATAGTAATTTTTAAGTAGGAAAAAGCTTAGCAATTCCTATTGCACCCATTGAACTCTCCATTTGGGTGACTGTTTAAAATTGAATTACAGAAGTAACATATGATCACATCCCCCAATTCTCTGGCAACACAGTGGCATGAAAATGACAAAAAATACTGTGCCCTTTAAGCGGAAGCTTTGGGCAGCTGCCACACAGAGTCACTAAACTCATCCTTAATAATAAGGCAGGGCACTCCTGCAATGCTTCACCTGATCACAGAGAGAACAGAGCAGCAGGGCAAGCAGAAAGGTAGAGAGGTTGAGTCACAAATAAACTTCATTGATACAGCCCTGGAGCAGAAAGAAACAATCAACTGTACTGAAATGTGATTCTTTAATTCTACGGCCTTAAAGTGGTGCAAAAGTGGTCTTGTTAGCTGGCACAGTTCATCAGTGTTGAGCAATGCTGTTGTAAAGAGTCTATCCAATCAAAATTCACAAGTGGAAATGGTGGCTCTCATGTCCATGTCTATGCACACTTCCTGATACATTAAGCATATTCAGGACATGGTTGACATGGTCTTTCCACAGGCCAGGACTTTTTCTTAGCCCTGGGTCTGTTGTACCCCAGACCAGGGGGTGCTGCAAATTGTTTATTGTTATGTGATGTATTTACTGTTTTCTTCTGACCGCAGTTCCCAGCAAGGAATTGATGACAAAGGTTTTCAGGAACAGGGATAATCACCCTGTTCCTCCCCTCTTGGTAGGAGTTGGCTAGATCTGCCAAGAGGAGAGTCCTTGTGTGGCACGGAAAGGAGAGGAAGCAACCTGCAAAGCTACTGCTCCTGTTACAAAATTCTGCAGAGAGAACTACTTTAATTGTGCTCAAGTGAAGCCCTAAGATTCCAGACAGCAGCATGAACGGCTAAATCAGCACCTACAGACACTGCTGTAAGGTGAGGGACAACACCCACCACCAAAAAATCACCAGCTGTGCAGTAATACAGCAATCCAACCTTCCTCTAGATTCCTTTCTGGTGCAAGAGAAGAACTACACTAAGAGCCTGTTGTTTTTGTGTGCACTTCAAGTTCTATGTTGTACTTAGTAAAAAAGACTATTATAATTAACTGTGGCCTCTTTCTTAAGTTCTATAATTCCTCTGCATTGATCCCCGGGGGGCAATAGCCTGAGGGAATACACTGTGACACACTTCCTCAAGGCCACTACTACTCCTATCCTCTACACCAGCTCCTCAGGGGTCGATGTCTTTGTCCATATGCAGCCTTCTTGTACAGTTTGTGTGGAGGAACCTACCTCCTCCTGCCTCTCAGACTCTCTGGTTTCTGTATCTGAAGTGAAGCACACTCCACTCCACGCTACACTGCTGCAGCCAAGAGGATCAATAGCAAGGAGGACCGAACCTGATTGCTGGAGGTGGTGGGAAGAAAAGGCGTGTTTATCGTTTCTTTTTGTTATTTTACCACATCTACATGAGCTGCCCAGGTTATTTTTTAGTTCAGAAAACCCCTTTAAGGCTGAATAACTCACAAGCCCTTAGCCCTAAGCCAAATCTGTTAGCAACTTAATGGGTCAAGACTCAACATCCTCCTGTAGGCCTTACACATGATATGACATGATAATGGGACTGTCCCCCAAAATATACTTAATTCCTATCCTATACAACCTTACTAGAAATCTCTGACTGCTTTCATTTGAGATTAAAAGAACTAGCTACTGTATGTCACTGAAACTAACATTTCTCAAAAAAAGCCCAACCATGTATATCAGATCATTGTGTATCCCCATGAGCATAAAGATAAAGTTACACTTCAATTATGAATACATACTTCTGTTTTGTAGTAGAAGAAACCTTGTATACCCAACATATTAATGTCCATACTAATTTTTATATGTGCATTTTTTGCCCAAATGTACTGTAGTTCTCTCATTACTCACATATAGGATATACTGTAGCCTAGGGTCACTTTTAAAAGGCAGTATTTTAGTCAGCATTTTGCATTTGTCAAAAGTCAAAATTAGTAGCGGGTCCAAATTACAGAAGAATTACAACTCTTTTCAGTATAGTTTCTCCCTGTAGGTTAAAAATACTGATGGGCAATAATGACCAAAATGCTGCAGTGTGAAAAGTGGCCTAAAAGACAAGTCTTACTGCATTGTAGGGCCATACCATAGTACCGTATAGAGAACTGAGTATTCATGGTTATGCTTAATAAAAATTGCAGAAATATACCGTAATTCACAAAACTGATCCAAATATCAGTATACTGGAATTTTTGGTGGTTCATTTGACCTTGACTTATGGTACTTCTGATTGTAAATGTTATACAATGTTCATGGTGTAGAGTACTTTTTCAGTCAATTAAAATGTTCTACTTCAGTGTCCATTACTCTCAGAACACTTTCACATTGTCAGATTCTCACTTTGTCTGTGACCTATTATAAAATGCAAATCATATGCAAATCATTATAAATCCTAATTTTCTTCTACACAAAAATAATCTATGCTGGCTTTTGCAATAGATCATGTGGCATGAATATGTCTACATATCATTTGTTTATGCAGCTCCAAAATGATGAAGCAGGAGCAAGATGCCCCCTAAGTTGTAAAATAGAACGCTATGCTAAGCAAAGTAAGGCAAATATTCAGACAAAAAATTACATTTAAAAATTTCCTTTCACAGTGTTTTCCAGTTGTCATGAAAGTGTTTGTTTGTTTTTTAAATAAATTTTTTTGGCATTCATTATGTTACATTACTTACCATTCTGAAAACCTGCACTGTCTGAAGAAACTCGTGGCTTACAACAATGAAGCTTAAGTGAGACATTTTCAGTAAAGAAATGATGGATTCAGCCTTTGAAGTGTTCCTTGCTTGGTTCTACACACTCCATGATGTTCTGATCCTGGTGTTTATTGATTTCTCAGGTGGACTTACTGTTACTCAACCCACCCTGCTCTAGTCACTGAACTCTGCTCCAGATGTCTCAAGTTCCAGGTGTTACTGAGTACCACTGTCTGCAACTGCCTCTGTCAGCCATACTCTGCTCTATCTGTCTCCATAAACCATCTGATATTCCTCAGTAGACCATGACTGCTAATCCAGAGTGTTATCTGCAGCTGCCTGCCACACATACCTAATATCCCAGACTAACCACCAGCCATTTGGCTCCATACTGTCCTATTAAGTCAATGCCTATGTCTATTCCTGGGTAATCTGTATGTACAAATGAGACTCTTACTATTCTATCATTATACTCCAGATCGTTTCACCTTTTAATGTACATGACCCATTTGCACATTTGATTCCAGCTATGGCTTCTGTTTTTCTTTCTGCTTGATTTTACATCAGTCAACACGTAGTAGCAATATTATTGTCTTCATATTTGTGGTTATCTATTTGTTTAATGTGACTCACTTATAATTTTACACAAGTGTCTTGACTGACAGGGACATAGGAAATAACACTAATTTGATATGAAAATAGTTGTTATGGACGTTCGTATGGACAATGGTTGTGGAACCACAGTACCAACTAACCAGTTTGACAATGGGCCTAGTGCCTCCTCAGTATTCACCCTTTAGCCCCTGTGCAGGGATGTGGACTTAGAGAGTTAGCAACCAGACCAATACCTCCTGGGATTGTCCCGGTGCACTTAGCACCTGACCTAATAATGTCAGAGACACTGTCGAAAACACCAGATGCACAAGCATGGTGAAAAACACAGAGCACTGGCAACAGATCAGGAACCCATGCAGGAACCTGTTCACACTCTGTAAGAGCTGCAGAAACCCAATCACACTCTGTAAGAGCAGCTTTCTGGTGAACAGACACCAAATGCACAAGAATAAGACATACAGACTTCGGAAATTTGGACGTTGGGACTCCAGGAATGGACTACAGGAACCCAGACATACAAAGAAGATACTGGATGGCAGTAGTCAAACATAAGATGTTCACACTGTCACTACAGAACACAGTACAGACACAGCGGCACAGGAAAACGGACAGAAGACGGACAGAAGCCAACATGCATAGACAGAGATAAATGCCATACCAACTGTAGCAAAGCACATACAATTCATGACATGTTCAAGCAAACTGAGCGCATAGAAAGAAAGACATGATTGCACAACCAGGTAATTGTGCTCAAGAGACATCCACTCAACTGAAGGATAACCCTCAAAATACAGAACTGCAAATAGTGGAGAGAGAGGCGCTCATAGCGTAAGTATGTTTGTCAAAACCATCCCCAAGAGGGGCTATATAGTGCTCTGGCCTATTCTGTGGCGATTGGTGCATTGATGTTATAATTTTGTTCCTTCAATATGAGATGGTCGGTGTTGCCGATCCCTGTCCCCACCATTGTACCCCCGGTACTATCTCAGATTCAATCATTTCCATGTGCATTGACTCACTCCACCATTCTTTCAATACCACCCCCAGCAGACATGCATCAGTTCATTGCCCATCTTTCTCTGCCACCTGTGTTTTATATATCAACCTACTTTTTACATTTCCCATATTGTTTTTATCTCAAAAATACACAGAGATGTATATACATTTTATGTCTCTTGTTCTCATATTTTTAGACTTCAGAAAGGGGTCCTGGAACCCTGAAATGCATTGTCTAAATAAAGTACTTCTACTGGTCGTGTCCTTGTGCCTGTGAGCCATCTAAACGTGATGGCACCAACATGTGTACGTCTTCTCTTATCTTCTACAATACAGAACTAAGGAGAAGAACAAGCACATAGGCAGAATTCACGCCACAAGTAACCGGGACCAGCAGAAATACAGAGACATGGCTCTAAATCGTTCCCCCAAGCAGCCAGTAATGGTGCAGATGGTGCAATGGTAAAAACAAAAGGTCATTATTAGAGATGAGCGAATATATTCGTAAAGATTCATTATCCGCACGGATATTTGCCTACTCGTAAGTATTCGTTACTTGGCCGAGTAGCGTGTGAAATTCGTGTTTTTTTTTTTTTAAACTCCTCCCTGCATGTTTAGCGCCTATTTCTTAGCCAATAAACATGCAGGGAAGCCTGAGAGACCTTCTGCCATGACCTACTACCTTTTCTACATGTCTAGGAGTGATTGGCTGCCTGCATCAGGTGACGTGATATATATATGCGTACGCCTGGGGCTCGGATCACACACCTTATGGTTTTAGGAGAGGGAAAGAGTGTGCATGTGATAGGGATAGTGAAAGCGTACGAAATACATACGTACATTAGTATACGTACATTACGTACATTAGTACGTACATTAGTATAGTGTGTATACTGTGGTGTGTATTATGCGTGCATAATAGCATTTTGTGCACACCTGTGCAAGCTAACTTCATACATCAGCTTCTCTATGCTTGCAAGTGGTAATGGTTTCACTGTCTTGAATTCATACGCAACAGCGTACAGAGTAAATTATACATAGCAATAGCGTACGCTTTATCGGACAAGGTCCTGTCGCTCCTTGCACTGTCTCTGCCTGCTCCATGCATGCTGCCCCTGGTGTTCCCTATCCATTTCCGTGGTGTTTCCAGCACTTTCAGAGGTTTTCAGGTGTTTAGGCAACCTTGCCTGCGAAGAACTTGGGTCCCCTGCAAAAATGCTCGTATCTCCCATTGATTTCAATAGGGTTCGTTATTCGGTACGAATATACGAACTTTTGTAAAAGTTTGTACCGAGTACGCGAACATTTTAATATTCGCTCATCTCTAGTCCTTATAACATATAGCATAGCATAGGAAAGCAGAGAAACCCTGAAGCAGACCACTTACCATAGGTTCAATTCACCTTTATATATAACTACTGTAGCAGAAGGACCCGGCTTCGCCTGGGTATATTTCATCTATTTCATTTAATGTTTCTGTGTGTCGTTGCAGAGAGAAAGTCAATGCAGCCGACAGAAGTTGATTTTTACCTTCATTTTTTCAATCCCTATTGGCTGCGGAGTGGGAGGGGGCGTGACCTGACCGGGCCGGGGGCATGGCTTAGCGGGACCTTGGGGGGTTACTTTTAAGTCCTTCTTTTGAAGGTTACCTGAATTACAGGTCGATGCCATGGTAATTTATGAGGACACGCAATGGATAGCAATGGAAAAAAAAACAAAAAAAAAACAACATCTTTTATTACTACTGAACGGTCTTAGTCTAAAATTAGTGTATTTCATCTATTTCATTTAATGTTTCTGTGTGTTGATGCAGGAACAAAGTCAATGCAGCTGACAGAAGTTGATTTTTACCTTCATTTTTTTCAATCCCCATTGGATGCGGAGTGGGAGGGGGCGTGACCTGGCTAAGTCAGGGGCGTGGCTTTGCGAGACCTCGGGCAGGGGTTTTAAGTCCTTCTTTAGGGGGAAGCCTGAATTACAGGTCGATGCCATGGTAATTTATAAGGACATGCAATGGGTAGCAGTAGAAGAAAACATCTTTTATTACTACTGAGCGCCCCCTCTACAGTAATAAAAACATTGGTGTGGCAGTGCGCCCCAACCCAAACCCCCCCAGTATAATAATCATTGTGGCTCAGTGCGCCCCGCACCAGTATTATTCATTTTTGGCGCAGTGCACCCCCCCCCACTATAATAATCATTGGTGGCAGTGGCCACAGGTCCCCTCCCCCCCACCCCCACCCTCTTCATTGGTGGCAGTGGCAGTTCTGATCAGAGCCCCAGCAGTGTAATCTCGGGGCTCCGATCGGTTACCATGGAAATCAGGACGCTACTGAAGTCCTGGCTGCCATGGTAAGCTGCCTGCTGCTTTGTGCACAAAGCACAGGGTAGCAGGGAGAGTGTAAGATCCTATTCACCCTAATAGAGCTCTATTAGGGTAAATAGGACAAGAGTTCTAGCCCCTAAGGGGGGAAATAGTAAATAAAAAATAAACAAAAAAAAAACACCAATATATTAACCCTTTCAGTACCGAGCCACTTTTCACCTCAAATCCCAGGCCGATTTTTGCAAATCTGACATGTGTAACTTTATGTGGTAATAACTTTAGAACGCTTTTACTTATCCAGGCCATTCTGAGATTGTTTTCTCGTGACACACTGTACTTCATGAATTTGAGTCAATATATTTCACCTTTATTTATGGAAAAATCCCAAATTTACCCAAAATTTTGAAAAATTTCCAATTTTCAAAATTTCAATTTCTCTGCTTTTAAAACAGAAAGATAACTCATAAAATATTTATTACTTAACATTCCCCATATGTCTACTTTATGTTGGCATCATTTTGTAAATGTCATTTTATTTTTTTAGGAAGTTAGAGGGCTTAGAAGTTTAGAAGCAATTTTTCAAATTTTCAACAAAATTTCCCAAACCATTTTTGTGAGGACCAATTCAGTTATAAAGTGATTTTGTGAGGCTTACCTAATGGAAACCACCCATAAATTACCCAATTTTCGAAACTACACCCCTTAAATTATAAAAAACTGATGTTACAAACTTTGTTAACCCTTGAGGTATTCCACAAAATTTCACTTTTTTGGTAGATTATTCATGTTAATAATTTTTTTCTTGCAACACAGCAAGGGTTAACTGCAAACTAAACCTCAATATACATTACTCTGATTCTGCAGTTTACAGTAATACCCCATATGTGGTGGTAAACTGCTCTATGGGCACGTAGCAATGGTCAGAAGGAAAGGAGCGCCATATGGATTTTGGAGGCAGATTTTGCTAGAATGTTTTTTAGGCACCATTTTGTATTTTAAGAGACCCTGACGTACCCCTAGAGTGGAAACCCTCAAAAAGTGAGCCATTTTGGAAACTACAACCCTTAAAGAATATATTAAGGGGGGTACTGACCACTTTGACCCCCTAAGTGTTTTACGGAATTGGGAAACACTTGGCTGTGAAAATGAAAAGTTTCATTTCTTCCAATAAGATGTTGCTTTAGCGCCAGATTTTTCATTTTCATAAGGGGTAACAGGAGAAAAGCACCGCATAATTTCTTACCCATTTCTCCTGAATACGGCAAAACCCCATATGTGGTGATAAACTGATGTGGGGGCACATGGCAGGGCTCAAAACAGAAGGAGTGCCATATGGATTTTGCAGCACAGATTTTGATCGATTGGTTTGCGGAGACATTGATTTTTTTTTTTTTTTTTAGTTATTGTCTTATGTGGCGGCTCATTTTTTCCGGGATGAGGTGATGTTTATATTGGTACCATTTTGGGGTACATAAGACTTTTTGATCGCTTGGTATTACACTTTTTGTGAGTCAAGGTGAAAAAAATAGCTGTTTTGACATAGTTTTTTTTTTTTTTTTTACTTTTTTTTTACAGCATTCACCCGAAGGGGCAAATCATTTGATATTTTTATAGAGCAGGTTGTTACGGATGCTGCAATACCTAATATGTCTATTATTTTTATTTTTGTTAAGTTTTACACAGTAAATTCATTTTTGAACAGAATTAAATCTTGTTTTTGCCTTGCCATTTTCTAACTGTCCTATTTTTTTTTTTTCTGGCGATTGTCTTAGGTAGGGTCTCATTTTTTGCGGGACGAGATGACGGTTTGATTGGTACCATTTTGGGGTAAATATGCCTTTTTGATCGCCTGCTATTACACTATTTGTGAGGCAAGAGGGAAAAAAATGGCTGTTTTGGCATAGTTTTTTTTTAAATTTTTTTTTTACAGCATTCATCTGGGAGGCCATCTCATGTAATATTTTAATAACTTAAACTTTATTTTAACTTCTTTTTTCACTTTATTTTTTGTCCCAGTCTTCAACTTTTGGGGGTCTGATCCCCTGCACAATGCATTACAATACTTCTGTATTGTAATGCATTGGCTATAAAAGTGTATTACCAGTGTAATACACTTACAGCCTGCTGCCTGTGAGATCCAGGGGGCTGGATCTCACAGGCTTCCGTAGAAGGCATTACAGCATCATCTCAAACCTCATTTTAGCTGTCAATGGGACATAATTACATACAAGAACCTACCAGATCCCTAATACAAAGAGATCACAATGTCCACACCAAAAATTATATAGAAATAATTCAAATACTTTATTGTACAAAATACATAATTTCATAAAATCAATATATACAAACAATCTACTATCCGGGGATAAGCCAAGTAAGGGGTAAACTACCCACCTCTGATATGGTACCATGGGTCCACCACACTTAACCCAGCATTTCGTAGAAGGCAGCCCGATGCCTAAGGAAGGCCAGGGGCTGCCTTTCCTGCCATCGGGTCCCCGTCACAGCAGCGCGGGGACCCGATGGCAAACTTAACCCTTCAGGATACCGCACGTGCCGCGGTCAGCGCTGACCGCGGCAATGCAAGGGTTAATGCACCAGCATCGGTGTTGTCACCGATGCCGGTGCATACAGCAGGGGTCCGGCTATCGGCCATTACCGGACCCCTGCAACTGATCGGGCAGGCGCAGTAGCAGTATGACGCTGGGATTTTTGTCCCGGCTTCCAGCGCCGTACATGTACGCCGCTGGTATCCTAAGGGTTAATTTTAAGGGCCCATTCACACGACCATGTGAATGCGCCCGCATCTATTCCACAATTTTGCGGAATAGATGCGGCCGCATTCACTTTAATGGGCAGCGTGCGAACTTGCCGAGCCCCGGCTCTGCAAGAAATGATAGAACATGTCCTATTTTTGTCCGCAACAGCGAACAAGAATAAGCATTTTAAACAGGGCGCCCAGCCGTGTGTTCCGCAATTTGCCGGGGCGGGAACCATAATGCGGATCTGCAATACTACGGCCATCTAAATGGCCCCTTAATCACCCCCTTTCCCAATTTTACATATAAAATATATTAACAATAAATAAACATTTTACGTATCGCCATGTCCGAAAAGTCCAAACTATTAAAATATAAAAAATATCTCCTATGCGGTGAACACGCAACAGAAAAAAATAAATAAAAACTGCACAATTCACCAATTTTTTTAGACACCTTGTCCTCCCAAAAAATAGGATAGGACTGTTCTATTATGGGCCAGACTTTCTATCTTCTCCTCCAAGTCTTTTTTTAAATTATTATTATATGTATTTAAATTTGGAAACTAAAAATTTAATTTGGCTCCTAAATTTTTCAATTCAGGAGCCAATGGCTCCTAGGTATTTTTTTTTAGTTTGGAGCACTGATTTATGTGCAGTGTAAACCATTATTGGTTCAGCAGTTGCCATAAAACAAGGACCCTTGACTCAGTATAAACATCAAATATTCAGTAAATTTTTACTATAGACTACTTAAGACTGAAAACTCTTACTATACAGCTTAGATTTCAAAAGAATAATGGCATATTAGGAAAATACAGTGCTATAAGAGAAAAATGATGGTGCACAGCTAATAGAAATGTAATTGCTACAAGGTGGTCAACATAAGGCAAATGATAACTAATCCAAAACTGGAAATAAAGGAAAAGAAATGAGACTGTGGACAGAAATGCCATTCATTTTGATTTATGTATTTACAGAGCAAAAAAAAAAAATATGAAGACTTGTGCATGAGTGTCAAATCAGGAAAATCCTTCCATTCTTTGGCTCTAAATATAAGGCTCATGCGTGGAGCTGTAACAAGCCTTCTTTAGTTTATGCACACTCAAAGATGATATTAGCTCAGTCTTGTATGCCTAGTTTGACAATACACTTTCACACACAATTATCCTTTTATGTTAAGTGCAATTAAAAAACAGAAGTTGTGATCACTATAAATGTTAGCAAATGATTGTGACTGATTGCAGCAGGACTCCAAAAGTCCTTAAGCCCCTGTTTCCAGAACTGTCTTTTTCATGGAGGAAGGTATTAAAAGAATACCAGCACTCGATGCGCAATAAAAACATACGCCAAAGTGGCCAGTCTCCATGATCCTAACAGGTATTTGTGCACTGGGCTCAGATACAACTCTGGATTACCTTCTTGTATTTCTTCATCTAGAAGCCAAACTGTAGTAATCTTATATTATAGTATCTACTGTAGCAGTGAAACCTTATGCAATATTAAAGGGGTTGTCCGCCACTCCAGTTTTGACACTTCCCATTCCCCGGGCTTTACTTCCTGTTCCCACTCAACACACAGGAAATGACTGTTCAGTCGATCACTGATTGTATTGGTGACTCGTCTCAGCCAGCGATTTACTGGGCAGATGTGTACGGAGGGAACAGAAAGAATAGACCTGTGGAGAATGGAAGCAGTATCAGAACTGGAGCAGCCGGGAGCCAGTAAGGTCAGTAAGACTGATTTTATAATGGACCTTTAGAAAAAACGATAACTCTACTCGTCCATATGGTTCATGAAACCTACTGACTTGACTATCTTACATGCACAGCAATAGCAAAAACTCAGCAAAAAAGGACATGATTGACAGAAGGACTGCTGCTAAGGTGCAGAAGAACAAGCATAGCAGACCATTTACTGTACCTTAAACACTGTACTTATTTCTATCAAACCCACTGCATACTGCTTTTATGCCCCATACTCTTTCTTTTTCCTGTTACATGCATTAGCTGTGTACTCAAAGCCCTGGCTACATTTCACCATTGTACACACCCGTATAATGTCAGTTAAATGAAAAATCAAAATAACTGTAAAAAATTACTATATCTCAATTAAGAATTTTAGTGCCATAAAACCATTGTATCTGGTTCTGTATCGTTAGCATTATTGCATTAGTATTACAATGTGGTCATGTGATATTTTGTTGCAGTAATTCAGGCTCTTTTTCCATATTCTGATGTTATCCCTGATTAACCACTTCACGTCCGCCCATAGGATATAAACGTCCGTGAAGTGGTTGTCTATTTCTGAATGGACGTTTCTGAACGTCCATTCAGAAATAGCAGCTGCATGCTAATCGTGCAGTTGCAAAGTGGGGTACCTGCTGTCAGTGAGAGCAGGGTACCCCAAAGAGAAGGCAGGGACCGTTCACCGAGCACTGTGTATACAGAGCAGGAAGCGCTATTGCGTTTCCTTTTCCGGCCCGGCGGTCACGTGATCGCCATGGCCAGGAGCGCGCAGGAGCTGTCGGGTCTCTCATAGACCCGATCAGCCCTGCACTGAGGCTGTACAGCATAGTATTATGCTGTACAGCCTCTCTGGGGATGTATTTCCCCTGTAACTGGGGCTACTATGTCAGCCCCAGTTACAGGAGAAATCAAGTGTAAAAAAATAAAAATAAATAAGTGAAGTTAAATGTCCCTCTGAGGTCTTGTATGACCTTATTGGGGACACAAAGTGTAAAATAAAAAATTAAAAAATAATAAAAAAATAGAGTATTATATATATAAAAAAAATCACATAAAAAAAATAATTATCCCCCAAATATGTCATTAAAAAAAATGTTACAAATAAAAATAAATAAATAAAATAGACATATTTGGTATCACCGCGTCCGAAACGACCGGCTCTATAAAAATATCACATGATCTAACCTATCAAGTGAACTGCGTAAAAAAAAATCTAATCAAAATTATGCCAAAACAGCTTTTTTGTCGCCTCACCTACCAAAAAACATAATATCAAACAATCATAAAGTCGTATGCATACCAAAATGATATCAATAAAAACGTCACCTCATCCCGCAAAAAATGAGCCCCCACACAAGATCATAGACAGAAAAATGAAAAAAAAAATGGCTCTTAAAACATTGCAACACAAAAACATGAATTTTTTCTAAAAATGCTCTTATTGTGTAAAACGCAAAAAAATAAAAATTAAAAATAGATATATTTGGTATTGTTGCGTCCATAACAACTGGCTCTACAAAAATATCACATGATCTACCCCATCAAGTGAACGGTGTAAAAAAAAATATAGAAAAATGCCCCTAAAATGCTTTTTTTTTTTTTTTAGTTAACCTCCCAAAAATTAGATTAAAAAGTGATCAGAAAGCCGTATGTACCCCAAAATGGTGCCAATAAAAAGCACACCTTGTCCCACAAAAAATTAGACCTCACGCAGCTCAGTCCACAAAAAAATTAAAGTTATCGCTCCTAAAAACTATGACAAAAAATTCCATGTTAGAAAATGCAGATGCTGCTCCTCCCCTTCTGAGCCCTGGCGTATCCCCAAATAACAGTTTATGACCACATGTGGGGTGTTTTTGCAAACGGCAGAATCGGAGTAATAAATATTGAGTTTTGTTTTGTTGTTAACCCTTGATGTGTTACAGGAAAAAAAATGATTAAAATGGAAAATCTGCAAAAAAAGTGAAATTTTGACATTTCACGTCTATTTTGCTTTAATTCCTGTGGAATAGTTAAAGGTTTAACAACATTTCTAAAACCAGTTTTGAATAGTTTGAGGGGTGTAGTTTCTAAAATGGGGTAATTTATGGCTGGTTTTTATTATGTAAGCCTCACAAACTGACTTCAGAACTGAACTGGTCCTTAAAAAAGTTGATTTTGCAAATTTGCAAAAATTGCGTCTAAAATTCTAAACCTTCTACTGTCCTAAAAAAATAAAATGACACTACCAAAATGATGCCAACATAAAATAGACATATGGGGAATGTAAATTAAAAAGGATTTTATGGGGTATCGTTATCTGTCTTAAAAGCAGAGAGATTGAAATTTAGAAAACAGTGAATTTTTTCAAATTTTCATTAACTTTTGGATTTTTTTATAAATAAAATTAAAACTTATCGACTCAATTTACCATTAACTTGAAGTACAATGTGTCACGAGAAAACAATCTCAGAATCGCTTGGATAAGTCAAAGCGTTCAAAAGTTATTACCACATGAAATCACACATGTCAGATTTGCAAAATTAGGCCTGGTCAGGAAGGGGGTAAATGGCCCGGATGGGAAGTGGTTAAACTAGGGCCAGGTTCACAGCATCGTTTATTTTCCATTATTCTGATTAGTGTTTGGCGAGTATGCTCGCCCAAACACTATGTACGTTCGAGCATTGGCCGAACACCGCGTGTGCTGGAATGCGATGCTCGAGTCTCCTCCCCACATGTTTAACCCCTTCACGACCGCCATACGGCTATATACGTCCTATCTGCACATGACCCGTGCAGATAGCACGTATATAGACGTGCAGGCGGCCCTTTAATCCCAGCGCTGATCAGCGCTGGGATTAAAGCTCCTGCTCCTGCAATCTAGCAGGAGCAGGTCGGGTCCCGGCTCACAGACAGAGCGGGGACCCTGAGGAGAAGACAGGAGCAGTTTATTACCGCTTCTGTCTTCTCCTAAGCCGGAGGACAGCCTTACCTCTTCAGCGGCGCAGGCAGGAAAGAAGCGGCAGCGCCGCTTCCTGTGTTAGACCCGGCGGTCACGTGACCGCCGGGTGTCTCGGGGCCAGAGCAGTGCTGCAGGGTCTAAGGAGACCCTGATAAGCTCTGCCTCTATGTAATAAGCCCCCAGGGGGCTGTTTTCCCCTGTAACTGGGGCTCCTGTGGATGCCCCAGTTACAGTGGAAACAGTGGGAAAAAAAGTGTAAAAAAAAGAAAAAAAAAAGTCAGTCCTCCAGAGGTCTTTTAATGACCTCCTGGGGGACATATTAGTTGTCAAAAATAAATTAATATATAAGTAAAAAAATAAATAAAAAACAAACAAAAAAAAGTGTAAAAAAAAAAAATTAAACACGCAGTCGCCAATAGAAACACTCACCATAGTCGCCCCGTCAAATAAAATCTATACATGCTATATATCAAAATGATCGTCATCAAATAGGGAATCCATTGCAATAATTAATTTGTGCGTCAGTTTTAATATTTTCAAAAAAAAATCTATAATTAAAAAAAAAATCCTTTTTTTTATAAGAATTAGCGGTTTTTGTCTAAATTAAACCTAAAAAAATATAAAATATCTTTAAAAAAACCATTCTAATAATAAGTCCTAAGTGTCAAGTAAAAAAAAATAGCAAAAATTATTTTCGTATTCAAACGAAAAAAAAAAAATTAGGGTCACAAAGCCACCATGTGCCCAAATCACAAAAAGTTGCCTGGACATTCAGGCCTTTTATATGTACGGTCATGAAAGGGTTAATAAACATGTGAAAAAGTACTGGCATTCACTGTAATGCTGTAGCCATGTTGAATTTTTTTCTGCCGCTGGCGACAGCGACATTACCTGCGCTACATCAGCTGTATAACGTCTGCGCATCCTAAATATTTGTGACATTCAGTGTAATTTTTTCTGACGCTGGTGACAGCGACATTACCTACGCTACATCTGTTGTACAACATTTGCGCATTCTAAATACCTGTGACATTCAGTGAAATTTATTTGCTCATACACTTAAAAAATCTGCGCTACAGTACTTGTGACATACTTGCATATGTACCATTTAATATGCACAAGGCAAGCAGTAAGGGACGGGGAAGTGGCCGTGCTGCTGATGGTGCATGCAGAGGCCATGGCCCTGGGCGCGGTGAAACTGTGCCTGCTGCCAGAGCACAAGAAACACACTCACCTACGATGCCTAGCTTCATGTCCCAGTTTGCAGGGCGGCACAAGATAACACTCTTGAAGTCACACCAGTGCGACCGGGTGGTCGGTTGGATTGCAGCAGATAATGCTTCCAGTCGGTTAAGCACCACCCTGTCTTCCACAAAGTCCAGTCTCAGTAGCCAAGAGTCTGGTCAATAGAATCCTCAGCCTGATCCTCCTTTCTCCAACCATGCAGAGTCTGGGCAAACAAGTGATCCCACACTCGGATATTCCGAGGAGCCCTTTTCATCGCCATTCATTTATTTTGGCTTCTCGCCAAGCCCACTTGAAGAGGGACATGAGGAGATCTTGTGCACTGATTCCCAAACTCATGAGCATCCACGGTCAGAAGAAGATGGCAGTGGGGACCGGCAATTAGTGTCTGACGAGGAGGATGACGATGATGATGAGACACAGTTGCCAATAAGTCAACGTCAATTAGTGTCTCAAGAGGTTGATGATGAGGATGAGACACAGTTGTCAATAAGTGAGGTTCTCGTTAGGTCAAAAAGTCAGGAGGAGGACCACAGTGAGGAAGTGGAAGAGGAGGTGGTGGACTCACTGACCCAACCTGGAAAGGTAGCAAGCCGAGCGAGGACAGCAGTACAGAGGGGGAGGGATCCACAGCACCACAACAGGCTGGAAGAGGCAGTGGGGTGGCAAAAGGGAGAAGACAGGCCACACCAAACAGGCCCGCAACTGTTCCCCAGAGCACCCCCTTGCAACAATCTCCCTTGCCAAAGGGTAGGTGTTCCGCAGTCTGGCGCTTTTTTGAGGAAAGTGCGAACGATAAAAGAATTGTCATTTGTAACCTATGCCGTACCAAAATGAGCAGGGGGGTGAACACTAGCAACCTGACGATCACCAGCATGATCCGCCACATGGCAGCAAAGCACCCTTATAGGTGGGCCGAACTCCTGGGCCTACAATCAGTGTCTGCAGGTCATGCCACTGCCTCCTTTTCCCTGTGTTACGTGCTGGCCAATCCCCTGTCCAAGACGCAGGCCCAGATGCCTCCCACCCTGCAAGCACCATCAGTGAGCACATCCACTTCTGTGTCCCAGTGCAGTGTACAGTCATGGCCAAAAGTTTTGAGAATGACACAAATATTCTATTTTCACATGATCTGCTGCCCTCTGTTTTTTATGTGTGTTTGTCAGATGTTTTTATCACATACAGAAATATAATTGCAATCATATTATGAGTAACAAAAGCTTATATTGACAGTTAGAATGAGTTAATGCAGCAAGTCAATATTTGCAGTGTTGACCCTTCTTCTTCAGGACCTCTGCAATTCTCCCTGGCATGCTCTCAATCAACTTCTGGACCAAATCCTGACTGATAGCAGTCCATTCTTGCACAATCAATGCTTGCATTTTGTCAGAATTTCTAGGTTTTTGTTTGTCCACCCGTCTCTTGATGATTGACCACAAGTTCTCAATGGGATTAAGATCTGGGGAGTTTCCAGGCCATGGACCCAAATCTCTATGTTTTGTTGCCTGAGCCATTTAGTTATCACCTTTGCTTTATGGCAAGGTGCTCCATCATGCTGGAAAAGGCATTGTTGATCGCCAAACTGCTCTTGGACGGTTGGGAGAAGTTGCTCTCGGAGGACATTCTGGTACCATTCTTTATTCATGGCTGTGTTTTTAGGCAAGACTGTGAGAGAGCCGATTCCCTTGGCTGAGAAGCAACCCCACACATGAATGGTTTCAGGATGCTTTACAGTTGGCATGAGACAAGACTGGTGGTAGCGCTCACCTCGTCTTCTCCGAATAAGCTGTTTTCCAGATGTCCCAAACAATGGAAAAGGGGATTCATCAGAGAAAATGACTTTACCCCAGTCCTCAGCAGTCCACTCCCTGTACCTTTTGCAGAATATCAGTCTGTCCCTGATGTTTTTTCTGGAGAGAAGTGGCTTCTTTGCTGCCCTCCTTGAGACCAGGCCTTGCTCCAAGAGTCTCCGCCTCACAGTGCGTGCAAATGCACTCACACCTGCCTGCTGCCATTCCTGAGCAAGCTCTGCACTGCTGGTAGCCCGATCCCGCAGCTGAAACACTTTTAAGAGACGGTCCTGGCGCTTGCTGGCCTTTCTTGGGCGCCCTGGAGCCTTTTTGGCAACAATGGAACCTCTCTCCTTGAAGTTCTTGATGATGCGATAGATTGTTGACTGAGGTGCAATCTTTCTAGCTGCGATACTCTTCCCTGTTAGGCCATTTTTGTGCAGTGTAATGATGACTGCACGTGTTTCTTTAGAGATAACCTTGGTTAACAGAAGAGAAACACTGATGCCAAGCACCAGCCTCCTTTTAAAGTGTCCAGTGGTGTCATTCTTACTTAATCATGACAGATTGATCTCCAGCCCTGTCCTCATCAACACCCACACCTGTGTTAATGGAGCAATCACTGAAACGATGTTAGCTGGTCCTTTTAAGGCAGGGCTGCAATGATGTTGAAATGTGTTTTGGGGGATAAAGTTCATTTTCTAGGCAAATATTGACTTTGCAAGTAATTGCTGTTAAGCTGATCACTCTTTATAACATTCTGGAGTATATGCAAATTGCCATTATAAAAACTGAAGCAGTAGACTTTGTAAAAATTAATATTTGTATCATTCTCAAAACTTTTGGCCATGACTGTACAGATGTCCATACCCCAGGCTTTTGAACGAAAGCGCAAATATCCAGCCATCCACCCACAGGCCATAGCACTAAATGCACACCTTTCCAAATTGTTGGCCCTGGAAATGTTGCCATTTAGGCTTGTGGAAACTGAGGCTTTCCGCAGCCTGAATGCGGCGGCTGTCCCTCTTTAGTACCTAGCCACCACTATTTTTCCCGGTGTGCTGTCCCCACCTTACACCAGCATGTGTCCCGTAACATAACCCGTGACCTGACCAAAGCAGTTACTGGGAAGGTCAACTTAACGACTGACACATGGACAAGTGCTTTTGGCCAGGGACGCTACATTTCCCTGAAGGCACACTGGGTGAACGTGAACGTTGCGGAGGCCGGGAGCGAGTCGTACCCTGGGATGGCACAGGTGCTACCAACGCCAAGGATTGTGGGCACCTACATTAGTGGCTGCAACCCCGCCCCCCTTCTGCTGGGGGCATAATAACTGCTAAGCGCATCTGCCTGGCAACTGAAAATGCTGACGCTAATCAAAATGAACAAGGCCTGGATTGCCCCTGACTTTGCTACCCTACCAGAGAAAAGCGGCTGAACATAAAGGAACTTTAAATGTGGCTTTTAGGGTCTATTGAATACACAGTATTCCCATGCACCCATTCCTCTTCCTTTTCTCGTCATCTTCCTCCTCTTCCTCCATTATATCAACTTGCTTATTAGCCTGCCCTCACCTCGAATGTTTCAGAGGGTCAGCTCAGCAACAGACCCCCCCAAATGTTTTAGAGGGTCACCAGCAGGCCCTCGCCCATAATGTTTTAGAGGATCCAGACATCCTCCCCATGCTGTTCCCAAACCATTTCAATGGTGTTTTAATCAATTTCTGTCCTTTTCCTGTGAACCAGACACCCTCCCCTCTTCAGAGCAGGGGGTGCCTGGTTTAATGCTCTGGTTCTCCCATTGACTTCCTTTGTGCTCTGGTGCTCTGTAGAGCACTCGAGCATCACAAACTGTTCTACTCGAGCACCAGAGCACCCGAGCACTTTGGTGCTCGAGCAACACTACTTCTGATCCATCAGAAAAGCAGAAAAAAAAGGATCCTGTATTTTCGGAAACCGTTATGCAAATTTTAGCCATTTCCGTCTGAAATCTATTATTTTAAAGGACAAAAAAAGGCCTGAATACATGGGTGATCTTGACTAGCTGCAGGACTGAAGGTTTCACAGGAGAAGGGGGTTACAGGGAAATAATTGGTGGGGTCCTCATTCAGAAATTTGCTATGGGCCCAGACTTGAGCATGTCCATTATGTTAAATTAATAAAGAATAAAAAGTTTATTTGTTTATTTAGGGCAGAAAAGAGGAGGATTTGGATGAATCAATAGATTTACTCTTGTATTCTGTAATGAATATTTATGCATGACAGAATACAGGATTCAGTATATACTAGTCTAGTATATACCAGTGGAAGCCTTTCACAGGCTGATCCCAGACATGGAAAGTTGGGCTAGGCCGGTAAGCGCATTTCCCCCCGGGGGTGTAGCTAAAGGCTCATGGGCCCTGGTGCTAGAGTTAAGCTTGGGCCCCTTTCCCTCTTGTGGCCAGGGGCAGGGATGCACATGGCCTTCGTGCTGCCTGAGGCAAAAATTGAAACACACCCCTTCCCCATGCCAAATTCCTGACCTAACCCCTTCCCTCCAGCCAGAGGAGTAACCTGACCAGCATGCACTTTATATGATACAGGTGTCTTCTTATGTGGCACAACGGTCTTTGGGCCCACTCATGCTTCTGGACCCGGTAGCGACTGCTACCTCTGCACCCCCTATAGCTACGCCCTTGTGTCTCCCTGTTTTAGTGCTCCTATTTGACCTAGGCATCTGATGGGTTAACTGGCTGCAATCATCATTATTGCTGATCACAGACATTAGCCCGGGTGTCTTCTGTGTAAAACAGCAGAAACTCAGCAGTTATGGGGCCAACTAGGCTTGCGGGTGCCATCTTTAAAGACTGGACTTTCGCCACACAATGTAAGGTAGAGTTCCATAAAGGGTTAAGGTTTCAGGTATTTTTTATGGCAAAAACTGCACAAGCTGCAGTACTACTGTATATTGCAAAGATATCAGAAACCCTAATAGACGCCATTATAGATCATTGGAGTCTGCCAGGATTTGTCGACATCTATTTGAAAACAGATCCAGCTGTCTTGGCCAGCTGAGAAATACTCACCATGCGCTAGTGTGAACAGAACATTAGCTGGGAGCAGAGTTACATAAAGTATGAAAAAGGTGACTTTTTGTATTCTATGGAAATTAAAAGGAATGTGTCACCTAATTTTTTTTCTGCCAGTTAAATATAGATAGTGACAAATATCCTTTTCCTAATCTGTTTTTAACTTTTGACTGTAGTGTCACAGTCATTCCTGCAACATGTTGCAGAAAGTCGGCTAGGCTTGCTCTTGTGACATAATCTGACATGTTTTCTTTTTTGTGTTGTTGCTGTTTACCACACCCCTTCCCCTCAGCTGTTGCGGGTGTGGTAATTGTCCTTCCCCTATTTATTCCTGCTTTTACCACAGTTACTTGCGGTTTATAGTTTCTGTGGACATTCTGGTGGATTGGTGTGGTTCTCTCCTGAGATCCGGTTGCTTTCATTTCTTCTTAAAGATAAGTGTCCACTTTCCCTTTTTTGTTTACCCTGCTTTTCCCTGTTGTGTTATTTGGCCTTTTTGAGACTCCTGTTCATCCTTCCTTTTGGAGGAACGGGTAGACTCAGCCCTGTCAGTAGTTGCAGGGTCCTATAGGGTCAGTTTGGTTTAGGTTCCTGTGTATGAACTCGCCTACCTTTGAGGCCTGTTCATATTGCAAGTCAGTCAGGATTGGTGTCAGGGTTTCCGGCAGGAGGTGACCTTTTCCCTCTATTTGTTTCCTTCCCTCCTACGCTTGGTGTGGTTTTCCCCTCCACACCAGAGCGTGACATGTAGCTCTTTTATTCTATTTCCTGAACATAATTATGGGGGCGGCCATCTTGTTTGAACTTTTCTTAGCATTTACGAGAGACATGTTTTACAGCAGCTACATGGCCCATAAACCCAGTAGAGTAGAGAAGACTCATTCACTTGGGATTGTTTCCAATATATATATTTACATGGAAAACTCAAAATAGCATCACCAAAAGCCCTTTAAAATATGTGTAACATAAAAACATGCTTTATTCAATAGGTTATTTTCTAATCACAAATTCCCTTAAAATGGAATATGATTTTACTAGAACACAAGATCATGAAATGCCAAGTAGATCATACTGGAGATTGGGACTTAACTTTGCATAACTTTTCGTTTCCATTTGGGGCATTTCACTCAATATATTATTTAAACTTTTTCCCTAATCTGTAATGAGTTTCTACAGTACAGACCCATCCACATGACTTAGTTGTTTCCACATTTGTCCTCAGCTCATCCATCCCCCCACCCCCAAATTAATTTTATTGATATCTTTGGATTAGAATTGGTCTGTCTTTAGTACTGGAAAGAGGACGAGGAAGAACAAGGTTTTGTAAGAAGACTCTATATGGTATAATAAAATATCACATATTTTTCTATAACTTTACAACAAAGTGATTAATATTAAATGATTAATTTCACATGAGCCAGGAGAATAACTATAGACACATGACTGCATGTCAATGGTTCAGCACTTTACCAAACATATTCATTATGGCATCAAATACTGGTGTAAGAGAAGAGTGGTGGGACAGAATATCACGACAACAGGGAGAATAGATTACAACTTGATGCAAACATTTGAGGAAAACCTTAATACAATGTTATTACTGTAGCTTATTACATAAAACCACATGGTCATTATTTCTCTTATAGGAGAATCTTTTGATGCAGATGAAACCTAACAAGACTTTTCCCTATGAAAAGGTGCAGTGATTCTGTCTCATTTCCTATGCAGTCCTGGGCAGCAGCAGTACCAGGGGAAGAAAACAGAGAGCCCCTTTGTCCTGATTACTACACAGCAGAGTTCTTAACTTACCCTTCATACAGCAAGGACTTCATCATTCCTCTAATCCTATGCAGCAAAGCCTCAGCCTCTACCTGCATATCACACATTTCACTAAAACATACCTTTCAGCCAAAAACCTGCTATAAAAAGAGGAATTGAATCAGCTTTTTTTCAGAAGGCTGCTGCAGTCCCTCCCTTTTCCACTTCTTACCCCTAACCTTTGAAGTGTTGAAAATGATAAAGATGCTCGGGGTAATTCCATAGGTTTTCCCTGCCAAGTCAACCCTTCACCTCTTGCTCCCTAAGTTGGTTAGGGTTGAAGGTAAGAGGGGGCACCATATTATTTATCTTCATACAACTGCCTCCACCTTTCCTTACTAACCTATAAAAAGTAATTATGTGTCATTCTATATAATGGCAGGTTCCCACACCTTCTGTTCATCCCCCAAATTGAACCTACAAGCAGGGCATCTCAGCATATACCATAGCTCATGCGAATTTAAACTATAATATTCAATGTAATCTTTCTGGGAATCTTTGCTATATCTAGGTGCAATCATGTTATGTACTACATTACACCATTTTATTTCAGCAAGATATCCACTTGGCTCCTCAATAGTAACTGGGCAATGTAATGTACGCCTATTAGTGCAGAATAGTTAATATGGTTGACATGAGTCCATCAAGTTCAAATGCAATATTAAATAAAATGTTATTATATATTTATAAATAATAAAAAAAAATAATATATATATATATATATATATATATATATATATACACATACACACACTGTATATATAGGTAGACAATAGCGTAACAAGGTCAGATATTGCAAGTAACCTGATAAATGTACTATGTACTGTACTGCGTGTCATCCGATGATTTACCCGTGGTAGTAATTTAAAAAGTCACAGCAATAGCTTGGTGTACAGAATGTATCAAGCTTCATAAATCCTGCAGACACAAACACGATTGTGGCTTTCCTGGACTAATATATGTTGCCTAACAATACTATTAAAAAGCCAAACAACCAATGCAAACATTTCCATGGATAATTACATAGTATACAGGGATCCATCCCACAGTAAATCTGTTAGTCTAAGCAGTACTCCATCCCCTGCTCCTCCATACACTGCACATCACACACACACGCTGGTACCCAGACATCCCCAGCATCCTAGCATAGAAAACCCCCATATTATGCAGGTGCATACTTGCATGCAGCAGACCCAGCTGACAAATAAGAACACAGCAGCAAACAGAATACAGGTCAAGCAATCTGGGAGATCATTTTAACTCTCAAGGGTCATGGTCAAGGTTCTAGCCTGTGCTGAAGGAGTTAACTGTGGCATAAAGGAAAAGATTAAGGATACTGTTATAAACTAGGACATAAACATGATGCTCACCTTATCCACTGGGTTTATGAGCTGCAGTCTTCTCTAAGCCTCTGCATAGTTATTGCTTCAAGAACATGGCAAATCTTGAAATAACATTCCTAGTTGCATGTGAAGAAATGAGGGTTTTCCTCTTTTATGTGAGAATGTCTTCAGATGGCTGCTTTCTTTAGGAAAAGTCTCTGGACTGCAGTCAGGTAGAGTACCAAGTATTTTATTTTCTAGATCTGAGTCATCCTCTTAGAAGATATGTGTAGAGAAGAGGATTCATCTAACTACATGTATTGGTGTAGGTATGGATCTGTATCTTGGGTGGTGGGGGAAGGGATGGCAACTGAATCTTGCAGCTTGCCAAAGTCTGGGTACTGTAAAGTCATTTGTGAAAGAATGAAGACTGAAGGGGACCTGTCTGGAGCAAGGGGAGGGAGCTTCTCATTTTGTATGCAATCAAAATACAAAGCTGGGGAGAGTTGATTAAAAGGAAAATCATTTCTGAATCATCTTTATCATCCGTCTCAGGAAGAAGAGACACCCTGGATCTTGGCTGTCAGCAGCTTCAGTGGAGATAAAGGCTAAGAATGTGCACTGCAGTGCTGTGAGAAGCATCCATAGCTTTGAAAAGATCAGTTAGGAGCCTTGGTCTATCCTGAGGTCCCCATTGTCTTTCCTCTACATAGCTTTTCAGGAGCACTCTCTCTCCTCTGAGTGGCCAAGAATTCACAATTCCCCTCTCCCCCTCCCTTTTTACTTCATCAATGTGATGTCAGAGGGAGCTCTCTTAAAGGGACAGCTGACTTTTTCCCCTTCACTACTCTATGCCTCTGCATTGAGGTTTACTGGTCACACCTGCCACCCATGAGGACTGCAGTGGAAAGCTGCACTGACTGGGGACTTCTCAGCTCTGGTGTACTAATGTGCATTTTTTTCCCTGCTCTACAGCAGAAATTCCAGAATCCCTTGTGCTTGTGGTGAGTAAACAGGAGGCATAATGACCATTAGGATTCACTTGAATCATATTGTCCATCACATACCTCTACCGACAAAAATGAGTAAAATACGTGCAACCCAGGCACACAACCTAGATACATAGTAATAGGCAGTAGTGTCCATATGGTGGCTACTTGTAAATTATTTGCAGACATGCACTACATGCAGGTATACTGTACGTCCCATATACATCTTCTGGACAGAATATGCTCTACAACCCCTTCTACCGTGATTTCTGTATATAAGAGCATTGATGTCTAAATGTTAAATATTACACCATTTGGTCTGTAGCCTACTACTAACAGATACTAACAATGTCACCTTCTTCTGTCCCTTCTGTTCTAGTAACTTGCGATTAGGCCGGTGTACAACAGTTTATGTAGATTCTGTAGCTATAAAGTGGATAGTGTCAGATTAGTAGCCAAGAACAGTGCACTGGGCTGACCTGGACAGCATTAGTTATTCCTCCTTGTCACCATGACCTTGGCATAAGCTATAATTTCAGCTCTCGGCAGATCATCTGCCATTCTTTTGAAGGTTATTCCATAAGACTGAACATGTTACTAAAGGTTAATTCGTTAATAAACATTACATACAAATGTTTTTGGATGAAAAGAAAACTAGCCTAAAAATTTGCCAAAAAAGTCATCTGGTTTAGTATGTGACTGGGAAAAATATAATAGTTGTAAAGTCTAATTTGTATATGTTATAGCAAGAGCTTCTCCATAGTAGGTAGGGGCCTATTCCTAGGAAATAAAAAGAAAACTCTCCGCTCACAAAAAAAATATTTTTTATATGCAATTCAGAAACATACATGACATTTTAATCCTGTAATGGACCTCCCTTAGATAGTTGGATTGTGAGATGTGTAGCAAAATGAAGTGTCTGTCCACTGTGCTGTGTAAAGTGACCTCAGACACTTTGGGAAAGGTGCCTTTCCCACAACGTCTAAAGTATCATGTATATCTGTGGATTACATATAATCAGGATTAAACTGGCCCATCAGAGTACCAAAGGATCCTCTGGTGGGTCCAGTCTCTGAAGCCATAGAAGGCCCCAAAGGTCCAAGGGAAAAATCATGTTTGGAGCTGCCTTTCATGCTGACCATTTGCAAGTAGAGTCTATTTCTTTGATTTAAAACCTATTAGACTTTATTGATTATATAAAGGGTCTCAGGAATTATTTTCTCTGGTGGACACAAGAAGCCTTAGTCCAACCCTACATATAATAAACAAGTGCCGGTTTTCTGTTTGTTTGCTGAATGGTTTATGAAGTGATGTGTGTCCCTTTGGAGCAGCCAAAACAGCTTGTGGTATAGGCTTCATAAGACCTCTGAAGGTCACAGGATGTCTTGATTAAATGAAAGAGTGAACTTTTTCTTTCTTCACCCAACAGTGAAATGAAAACAATTTCTCATAGTAAGCACAGGAGCTTAGTGGCTGGAGTTTAAGTGGTTCTATTGCATTTCATTATTGTTATTCTTCCTCCGATTTAAAAAAAAAAACACCACGGCACTCTCTTATGTGCAAATAATTTTTCTTGTCTTTATTCAGAGGTGACCAAAATTGACAAGGTAATGGCTGACACTAGTTTTTTTGTTTCCAATTTCCCAATATATGATCCTTGTTCAGGGCCTGTAATATATACAAACATACAAATGTAAAACTCTAAAAAAGTTGAATCCAAAGACATGCTCAAAAAAACAAAGTCAAATGCAATGAAAATACATCTAGTTGGGACATAAATGTGGATATGTATGGTTCAGAGGCAAGGAATGATACAGCAGATTACTATATGTAATATCGAGAAAACTCGGGAGGGCCGCAGGTTGAGCATCCCGGTTAGACAAATGCTCATGCAGATGCTGATGGCTTCCAGCTTTCTGGACGCCTTGTAGATGTTGGAGACCCACATGAACAAAGTCCTATGAAAGAGAAATTGGAGCTGGGAGTTGAGGATGAGTGGACTTCTGCGCAGTCAAACTGGAACAGTGGCTAGAATTGACTCAGTCTGCCCTCATTATACTGTCATTACCAGCCTCCAGTGTCATCTCATAAAGGGTTTTCAGCTACACAGGTGGTGTTGTCACATCAAAATGGACAAACTTGTTCTCTGCCAGAGTACAAAACATACAACACATTTGTCAAAACGAATGAGGCATGGATCCATAAGGATTTTCCACACCTCTGGCTACTGCCAATACCTTTACACCTACACAGTCAATACTACCACTACCCCTAAACACATCTACTGCTTTTTCTGTTGAATGCTTTGCTACTGCTGCCCTTACTATTGCTGTTAAACACCTTTCCCTTTCCACACCCATACTGTACTACTGCTGCTCCCAAATAAAAAGGATACATTTTCCAGGTTTGTTCAAAATGTATGTCTGCTGACATTAATACTTGATGCATCTGTCTCTGTTAAGGCATAATTTTTGGATGCTTGCTGTGAACAAGCAACTGTTTCTTCTGACACTACCGTATTTGTATAAACACAAGCATGCAGCTGTTTTGGGGTGATTGCCCCTCATCAGTACAGAACAGAGAGTATTGCCTTAAATGGGTGAGAAGCCTAAGTCTTGATTTGGAGGTACTTTCTCTCTCAACCAGTTAACTCGGTGCTCTCTGCTCTGCATCTCTATGTCTCAAAGCCTATTTAAAGGGTCAAACATTGACTTATAGGATAGCTGTCTTACACCTGGTGGCATTAGAGGCAGAGCTTGTTAAGAGTTCATTTGCATCCCTTTCTTCACAGAACTCCAGAGGAGTATGTATAACCTATAAGTCTCCTTATGTCAGTTAAAGCGCTCTCTCCCCTAGGAGAGATAGTACCCCCAAAATCTTGGGTAGTGGTAGTAATAGTGGCAGATGCTTTGAGTTGATGGCAGTAGGGAATTAGCAGCAGCAGCCTCATGGAAGATGGTGGTTGGCAGGCTGCAGCAGTAGCATAATGACGCTGGAGGATGATGTAAGCAGCAGCCATACAGAACATAATGGTTGGCAAGCTTCAGCAGTGGCATAATGGCGGTGGCATGATGGAGACAGCAGCAGCCATACAGAACATAATGGTTGTCAGGCTGCAGCAGTGGCATTATGGTGACGGTAGCATGATGGAGGTGGCAGCAGCAGCAGTGCAGAACATGATAGTTGTCAGGCCGCAGCAGTGGAATGTTGAAGGCAGCGGCATGATGGAGTCAGGCAGGCAGCAACAGTGGCAAGATAGGGCACTGTCAGCAAGGCCAGATCTATTCATCAGCCTCAGCCAGAGGAGTGTAAAAATCCTCCAAAAAGCTTTCTTCATTTTGACAAAAGTGATGTATTAGGACACTGGTGGAGGACAACTTGGTCCATTAGGGTGTGACCAGGCCCCCTGCAGCACTAAAAACCCTCTCTGAGATGAGTCTGCGGGATGGGCAAGATAGAAGAGAGAGAGCATGCTGTGCCAGTTCAGGCCACTGTTCCAGTCTGCCTGCCCTGAAATCCATGGTTTCTGGGAACAGGGTATGCTCCAGAGACTGGCCAGAGTGTTGGCAGACCTGAGCCTGCTCCGTTATGTTAAAACTGAACTGACTGCTGCTGCTTGTGGCAGTGGAAGGGGTATGACTCTGTTGGGGGAAGAGAGGGACCGCTCTTTCAGACACGCTGGTGGCAGGCATTTGCTCACTGTAAGCTGTGGTAAGCTGCGTACAGTGTTTCCTGGTAACAATGTAATTTGGCTTCCCTTTCTTCAGCAAGAAAACATTTCCCCATTTTGCTTCAATAGCTACCATACGTAGTTATTCAGTGATCATCAGACAGCTTGATGTCATCTACCTGCCTGTCGCTGCTAGTCTCCATTCTAGCCAGCGTAACCACTGAGATGATTGGCTGTTGTGGCAGGTGTCACCACATCATTATCCTCTTGCTCCTCCAAACTCAGAATCGGACTCTTCCTTATCCAGTGGCAATAGCACCTCTTCCACCATGGGAATTTTTTATTGTGGGTTCAACAGCCACAGAGCAGACAGCAAGATGCATTAGCTATTCCTCTTCCTCCAAATCCATTGCCACTTGTACAAGCGTCATCTTCACTTCCAAAATACATATGAGGGGGATGAGGGATAGCTGCAGCATGAACTGCATGAGCTGCCATTGCCTGACCTGGAAACAACACATGCTCCCTGCTGAGGCGGTCTGGTACATGACAAAATTGTTTATGATTTCCACTACTCACACACTCGAGCATGTGAACTGTTGAATTCCAGCGAGTTGGAACATCGTGAATTAAGCAGTGTAACTGCAGACTAGAGGTGAGCGAATCTATTCGCCGCTTCGTAGATTCGTATCGAATCGTGGAAATTTTCTCCTCCAAAGCGAATCCTTATTTATTAGGATTCAATTTGTATTATTCGGAAATCTTCGCAAAAAAGCTAGCGATACGTATGAAATGTACGAAACGTACGCATTCTGCGTGAGGCGGTAAAATGACGACACCCCCCGCAAGAGCGGGAAAGTTAAAATACGACCCCTCAGAACTGGAAAAAAAACAGCCCAGTCCACCAGGATCTAACTATTTGCACGTATAGGGAGTGAAGACTCCTCCCTCAGTACTCCACCCTCCTCTGATCCAGTTTAGACCAGCGCTGAACACTGAGCTAGTAGCAAGCATGGCTAAAGAGCTGCATCCCAACTGGAACCAGATGGCCTTTGGGGATGAGTTACCTAAACCACCGCCCGCTCCAGACATCAGGGTGTCACGCTCTGAACTGAAGGCAAGTAAACCACCGACAGTGCCCTCATTCTCCTTAACGCCTGCGGAATTAGCTGCGCATTGTGAGCCGGTTCTTCGTCATCAGGCGGCTGGTGTGTCTGCTGTGGCTGATGCAGGTGGAACGTCTGCTGTGGCTTGTGCAGCGGAGGCGGCTAGAGCATCCACTTCGCCGCCCAGGAGGAGATCCACAACAAGAACCCGATTGTGCCACCATCGGTGTCGGCCCATGCACAGAACCTCTGGGACTATAAAAACGCTGTGGAGGACTGGGTCATCAGGTACTGGACCACCCTAGGCCGGGAGATCCTGCATTGGAACACCGAAAGGGAACGGTCCTGTGGTTTTCCGTTGAGAGAGGGTCTGGCTTCCTGGCAGACGATGAGGACGGAACTGCGGCCCACAAAGTACTCCGGTCGGTGAAACGGCCTTACCTGCCACAACCTTGGCATAGCCTGTACGTGGGGGATCAGGTGGAGTACACCCCCATGGCATCCCTGAAAGGCCCCTTTGCGACTGGGGTTACCCTCCTTTCAAAGCCGCTGGTACCTACAACAGAACCTGAAGTGTGGCCGGATGACCCACCAGGTCCAGGACGCTTGCGCTGCCTTCAGGAGGTGAGGAACAGCTGATATTGCAGTCAGACAAAAGTGGTGGGGAGTCTGATGGTTATGTGTTAGACAGGAGGACCTGATTTGATTTCTGAGGAGGAGGGCGGTGGTAGTGGCAGCAACAGAGGGCAGAGGCAAGGTAGGCCCAGACCTGCCTTGGGAACTAGTGAGACCCTAAGTAGGGTGGGGCCGGCATCAGGGTCTAAGCATGCAAGGGCTACAAGCTTGTCCATCTCTGGAGGTCGAACGTCATGTGTGTGAAAGTATTTCACCACTCTGCCGGGGGACATCAGCACAGCCACGTGCAATTTCTGTAAGCAGAAATTGAGCCATGGGAAAGCCTCAAATGTAGGGACCACTGCTCTTTGGAGCCATCTGAAGCGGCGTCATGCCGCAAATTTGTCTAACCAAGGTGCATTACAGCAGCGCATTAATACTGAAGAGCTGGCTACTTCTCCCATATCCCTTGCGTCAGGCAGCCCGCATCCAGGGGCGTAACTAGTACATACACCTCGTCGTCAACCATGTGCATTTTTCCACTTCCTCTTACTCGTCAGCCGTCCATCGTCGAGTGCGTGGCCAGGAAGCAAGTTTAAGATAGAATATTACATCTTCAGATCTACCCACCTGTACTGTAACATAGATGGATTGCGCTGCCCCATGTACAGTTACATGAGACCAGTGGCAGTAAGATAGAACAAAGACTTAGAAGGAGCACGATTCCCTTTATAAGTGATGCAAATAAGATGTTCTGCCGCTATAGCCTCAGTCTCTTGCCCCGACAATATCTTAAATACTATTACATAAGATCAGCGGCAGTAAATGGAACATAGACTGAAAAGGAGTGCGATTTTTTGTATAAATGATCCTAACATGATGCTCTGCTATCATAGCCTCAGTCTTTTGCCACGACAATATCCCAACCGTATTAACTGAGATGAGAACATAGACCGGGACTTAAGTATCATAATACCATGTCCCAGTAACTAGACGACCTCTTAACTGATCTTGTTTTCTGATAAAGAATGACTCGATATGAAGGCAATAATATCGCTGAGTACATGGGAGAATAATTTCTAACTTCATGATTTATTGAATTTCATCTTATTATTTGAATAAAAATGTAGGTTTTCTATGGGCATTAAATCTATTGGCCACAGAATATAACCCTCCCACAGGGTTCATCTAGCCAGAATCACCTATTGGTTCATATGTATGTCAATCAACTTAACTGTATTAGTCAGTCAACTCCACTAGCAACTATTGGCAATACCCTCCTGCCATTCAAGTTCCACACATATGATTGGATTAACAAAAGAAAAGGAGGCACCGGACAACTGATAAAAGAGTCAGACTAGCGTCCCGCGTGCCATTAGAATCCTATCCCCTGATGAAGCCGCAGATAGCGGCAAAACATGTCGGGAGGGTGAATGACCGCAGTTTTAGGCAAACTGACTTAGTCTGAATCTAGCTATTCAAAGTATTAGGGTAAAGAGCTGTGTGTGCACGTATTAGGGAAAGAGCCTCATGTAGCTAGGTAGGGACAGATCGTGGTGGTTGTTGGAGGTCTTAGGGAAAGAGCTTTATTAAGCCAGGCAGGGACAGATCGTAGCTGAGGCTGTATGAGTGGAATACAGGGACAGCACTCATAAGAATACATAGCGATCTGTCTACCCAGTTAGGCCACCTGAAGACTCCAGAAATTCAGAAAGAGAGTCATCAGAGACATAAAAAAAGACTTTTGATGATAGCTGTATGAAAGAAATACAGACAAGTAGCGATCTATCACCTACTAATAAATAATTCACTGTTTCTAGTAAGCAAATAAATAGCTATTAAAATCATTTATAATGATTTTAGGTCCTTAAACATCTAAGGACCTAGTCATCTAGAACTAAAAACAAACTTCTAATTTCTAGATAATAGCGCTGTATACTGGGCAGGGACCATAATAGCAGAAACTGAAAAAGAAAAAGCTTTATTATTTTCGCTACCAGAACTAATAAAATATCATTAGTGGCATCAACCTAGTGCAATTCAAGGCACAATATACTTATCTGTAACCACCAACAAAAATACAAAATAAAAAAGAGCACAATCCGCCCCGATATCACACACAGCAATAATAACCAGTGTGGTAATTGATCAGAATAAAAACAGACTAGTCAGTTGATAGTTTTAATTTGTTCTCTTTATTTTCATCATTTTAATAAAAACTAAATAAAAGTTACATTTTATTAAACAAAAATTGCACTAAGGATCCCTAGTGGGATTTATTGCCAAAAATTTGGATGACATGTGTTTTGTACAGGAAGCAAGTTTACGCAACCAGCAATCCAACAGTGCGCAAACTTAATTCTCACCTGACCAAGTTGCTAGCTGTGCCATACAATTTAGTTGATTGTACAGCTTTTAGCTGTAGCTGATGAGCTTGATGAGCTGATGGCTTGCGCTCAGCCACACTGGCATATCCCTAGCCGGCATTACTTTTCAAATAAAGCTATCCCCGCCCTTTACTCGCACGTGGCGGACAACATAGGACGCTCCCTGCAGCTTTCTCTCTGCAGCACCGTGCACGTCACAGTCAATACCTGGAGCAGTGCATATGGCCAGGGGCAATACATGTCCTTTGCGGCCCACTGGCTGAATGTTTTTAGTGGCAGCGAGGCAGCAACACCCCAGCAACAGGGCAAATTGCTTTTGTCATCTCCACGCACTTTCCAGCCAGGATTGCAGACCACCCAACACTTATCTGCTCCCTCCTCCAGCTTCACGGGCAGTCCGCCTGCAGGAGCATCAGGGCAGAGAGTTGACCCCCTCCTTCCTATCACATGTGCCAGGTTAAACGCTGCCATGCTGTGTTATATTTAATCTTGGCCACACCAGCCACACAGGCCAGCGCTTGCTGCATCACATCAAGCAGCAAATAGCATGCTGGCTGTCTACCCGCCAGATGGAAGTGGGCAAGGTCGTGTGTGACAATGGGACAAATATAGTGGCAGAGCTGAACCTGGGGCAATTCATGTATGCTCCTTGTATGGCACATGTACTAAATCTAGTAGTTCAGAGATTTCTGAAAACATTCACTGGCCTGCACACAGTGCTGGCAAAGTCACGGAAGCTTTGGACTCATTTGAGTCACTCTTTTGTGTCCCGCAATGCTCTGCTGGACTTGCAGCGGCAAAACACCGCCACACCGGTGCCAACTCGGTGGAATTCCACGCTTCACATGTTGCAGCGGCTCCTTGAGCAGTGGAGAGCAGTGGATGACTTTGTCCAGCAGCAGCCAGAATCGTCGACCATAGGGAGCAGGTGTGGCTTAGATTTCCTTCAGTGGAGGCTGGTCCGAGATGCCTGAACTGTGCTGAAGCCCTTTGAAGAAACCACTAAATTGGTCAGCCGGCAGAGCTGCAGTCTGAACGACATAGTTTCACTAATATTTATCCTTGAAAAGACACTGTCACTCATGCAGCAGGGGCAATGGGGGAAGGAAATCCTGCACATCTCTCTGCACGCCATGCTGTCAGTGTTGGGGAGCCCCAACGACAAAGTTCCATGGAGGTGCAGGAGGAGGGAGAGGAAGAGGAGGAGTTTGATGATGACCAGGAGGAGGAGGAGACACAGTTGGAGGAGCTGGAGGATGATGACGACGACACCTTCAGGGACACTCAAGTGTCTAAGAGAGAGAGGCTGAGATGGAAAGAACTGGCTCCTCGGGCATGCTGGCCAGGATGGCGAGCTGTATGCTCACATGCTTACGGACTGACAGGTGTATCCTAAAAATAAGACAGACTGACGAATACTGGCTTGCAATGCTTCTGGACCCAGTGGTGTAGCATGGGGGAGGCCGTTGCCCTGGGTGCACCTTGTAACCCAAAGGGCATTTTTACATATTGAAACAGCCCTTCCGGGGTGGAGAAGGCAGTTTTCTTCCTAGCTTCTTTTGACAAAGGTATTCGCCAGTACCCTTTTGTGAGGTCCAAGGTTGTAATATATCTGGCGGGCCCCAATTGCTCAATTAACTCATCTACCCTAGGCATAGGATAGGCATCACATTTGGAGACTTCGTTCAGCTTACGAAAGTCATTGCAGAACCTCCATGTCCCATCTGGTTTGGGAACTAACACTATGGGGCTGAACCACCCACTATTAGACTCTTCGATCACCCCTAGTGCTAACATGCGTTTGACTTCCTCTGAGATGGCCTGTCTCCTGGTATTCTATAGGGCTTAATATTTACTTTGACTTTCGGGTCAGTAATAATATCATGCTCTGTCACATCAGTGACCCCTGGTAGATTTGAAAATAGGTCCCTATTACGCTGTAAAAATTCTCTCGTTTCTTGTTTTTGTGGTGGTGACAAGGTTTCAGCAACCTTAACTTTTCTAATCTGTACATCTAGATCTCCGGATACTTTTGAGGAAGTTAACAAGGATTCTCTATCCTGCCAGGGTTTAATTAAATTTACCCTGGCTTCCTTTTCCCTGGCTGGTGTATCTTGTAAGTAACCTTATTAACCTTCTCCAGAACCTCATAGGGGCCCTGCCATCTGGCCAAAAATTTACTTTCAACCGTGGGAATTAACACCAACACACGGTCACCCAGATTAAACTGCCTCACTTTCGCTGCCCTGTTATATATCTGGCTCTGAGCCTCCTGAGCTCTCTGGAGATGGTCCTTTACTATGGGCATCACCCTGGCTATCCTCTCTTGCATTTGTGCAACATGTTCTATTATGCTCCTATAAGGTGTCGCCTCACTCTCCCATGTTTCTTTGGTAATAACTAGGAGACCCCGGGGGTGCCTGCCGTACAGTAACTCAAATGGAGAAAATCCAGTAGAGGCGTGAGGGACCTCTCTGATGGAAAACAACAAACAGGGCAATAAACCATCCCAGTCTTGACCATCCTTCTCCACAACCCTTTTTAACACCCCCTTAAGGGTCTTGTTGAACCTCTCTACAAGCCCATCGGTCTGAGAGTGATAAAGAGAGGTTCTTATTTGTTTGATCTGCAACATCCTACATAGCTCTTTCATGATATTAGACATAAAAGGGGTTCCCTGATCAGTTAATATTTCCTTTGGCAGACCAGTTCTTGAAAATATGTTTACCAACTCCCGGGCAATGCATTTAGAAGAGGTATTTCGCAGGGGAATAGCCTCGGGGTATCTGGTGGCATAGTCCAATACCACCAGAATATATTGGTGGCCTCAGGCACACTTAACCAATGGTCCCACTGGGTCCATTGCAATTTTTTCAAAAGGCACTTCAATTATGGGCAAGGGAACTAACTGGCTCCGAAAGTGGGCTACAGGTTTCGCCTTTCGCTTCGTCAGGGGTTGTCTCCAGACAAGAATAGAACATGGTCTATTTTTTTTACAGGGCCGCAGACCGGAAGTGCGGATGCGGACAGTACACTGTGTGCTGTCCACATCTTTTGAGGCCCCATTGAAAATGAATGGGTCTGCACCCGTTCTGCAAAATTGCGGAATGGATGCAGACCCATTTTCCAGATGTGTGAATGGACCCTTACAGTGAAGTCCTTTTTCAGGCAAAAAAAAGGATGATGTTCCGTATGGCATCCGTTTTTTTTTGCAGATTTGGCATGGGGGGAGGGTCCGTTTTTTACTTAGCCGGCAGAAAAGCTGGTGCACCAGCGCTGAGGGAAGGGGGGGGCCCAGGCTGAACTCTTGCACCAGGGCCCATAAGCTTTAAGCTACGCCCCTGCCATTATATATTATAATACAGAGGGCATTATACATACGGGCAATACAGGGGCACTGCAGCAGGTCTTTGTAAATATGTGGACCACTATAGGAGACATTATAACTACCTACTACAGACACTATAGGTGACTTTGTTACTACTGCGGGCTCTTATAGTATCTTATAGAGCGGCCTTGTTACTGCTGGAGGCACTATGGGGGCATTATTATTGAGCACATATTAATGGGGATGCTATCAGAGGTACTGTAGGGCAGTGTTCCTCTACTCCAGTCCTCCTGCCCACCTACCGGCCATGATTTCAAAATATCTCACAAAATGAATACCTGTGGTAAGTCCTTATGCATTATTACAAATTCTATCACCTGCTCAATGCTAAGGAAATCCTGAAAACATGACTGGCAGGTGGGCTCTGAGGACTGGACTTGAGGAATCCTGCTGTAGGGAACGCTATTACCACTGAGGACAGTTTGGGAGCATGGTGTTATGGGGGACTATCTGTATGGCACTACCACAGTATTGGAGGTAGCAGCAGGATGACAGTGTTGAGGCACCAGTAGGTGAAGGATGATAATAAAGTGAGGAATCTAAAAAAATGATTTCTTTGAAACTCAGAAGAGACGAGATGCAGCTGAAAGAAGGTATCATGCTGGCCTTATCTCCGAATGAAAACGTTGAGAAAAGAGTCTACATCACAAGAGATGTCACTGGATAGAGGAGGTATGGTGCTGTATTTTACTGTATATTTAATAGTGATGTATGTAATGTCTGGCCCCAGACTTCACTGTAAGGGTCCATTCACACATCTGGAAAATGGGTCTGCATCCATTCCGCAATTTTGCAGAACGGGTGCGGACCCATTCATTTTCAATGGGGCCTCAAAAGATGTGGACAGCACACAGTGTACTGTCCGCATCCGCACTTCCGGTCTGCGGCCCTGTAAAAAAAATAGACCATGTTCTATTCTTGTCCGGAGACAACCCCTGACGAAGCGAAAGGCGAAACCCGGGTCAGGTTAGACACGAGGCAAAGACGCCTAATGAAGTCATTTGATGTGCCTGAATTTATTTTATGCTTATGAGTATAATAAAAAGCCGAATAACACGCTGCCTTGAGGGTCCGTCACTATTTGTGCTTTGTAGTTGGATCCTAATAGGAAAACCTCAAGAGGCTTTTACTGTGCTTATGAAGGTGTGTTGGCAATGTTGTTGATCTTGATTGGATCCTGAGGATCTGGAAGCGTCTTCTATGCGGGAGCAGCGCGGTCTTCGTATTCTATTGACTGTTTGCTTGTGGCGTGAATCGAACCCACTTCACCGGGAGACCTGCGACGCAATGAGTGTGAACGAAAACTTGGGAAGTACATTTGTTAATTTATTTGAACAGACAAGATAAGGCATTTCTATAGTGCTGACACCTGGCCGGTGAGCGTGTTTTGCGAATCCGCAAAACACATGCGGATGTGTGAATGGACCCTAAGTGTTCTGAATTCAGGGGTCTCACACCCATCTACTAGATTACTAGTAGATTAATAGATTACTATTCTGTACTCAGATAGTTATCACTGTGTTATCTGTGGTGTTACATAGGACTGCAGGTGACATCTACTACAATATCTGTACTCAGAGAGTTATCACTGTGTTATCTGTGGTGTTACATAGGACTGCAGGTAGCATCTACTACATTATCTGTACTCAGATAGTTATTACTGTGTTATCTGTGGTGTTACATAGGACTGCGGGTGACATCTACTACAATATCTGTACTCAGAGAGTTATCACTGTGTTATCTGTGGTGTTACATAGGACTACAGGGGACATCTACTGCATTATCTGTACTCAGAGAGTTATCACTGTGTTATCTGTGGTGTTACATAGGACTGCAGGTGACATTTACTACATTATCTGTACTCAGAGAGTTATCCCTGTGTTATCTGTGGTGTTACGTAGGACTGCAGGTGACAACTACTACATTATCTGTACTCAGAGAGTTATCACTGTGTTATCTGTGGTGTTACGTAGGACTGCAGGTGACATCTACCACATTATCTCTACTCAGAGAGTTATCCCTGTGTTATCTGTGGTGTTACATAGGACTGCAGGTGACATTTACTGCATTATCTTCAAAAAAGGGGTGTGGCCACATGTTGGGGAGGGGTGCAATTATTGGCTTGCCCCGGGTGCTGGCAACCCACTCTATGCCACTGTCTGGACCCGCAGTATCACTCCAACATGGGGTATTGTTTTCTTCCCCAGGAAAGGGAGGAGAAATTAGCTTCATACCGGGAGAAGCTATGTAGTAACCTGGCCACAGCTTTCAGCCAACCCCAGCCTGCTGCCAGTGTCTCTGAAAGGGAGGCCCGGCAGCGTCACCCACCTCCTGCCACAACCAGTAGCAGCCAGTTAAGCCTCATGAGTATGATGCAACAATTTTTTACAGCCTCCCAACAAGTGAGCAGGCCCAGTCCACCCGCCTCAACGAACAGGTTCAGGCTCACCTGCAGTCTGGCTCGCAAAGCCAATTCTCAGACCCCCTGGACTTCTGGGCAGCCAGAATACAGCAGTGGCCGGAACTTGCCCACTATGCACTAGGGCTTCTTTCCTGCCCAGCCTCAAGTGTCATGTCAGAGAGGGTTTTTAGCACTGCTGGAGGGGTGGTGACACCCAAACGGACCAAACTGTCACCTGGCAGTGTCCAAAAAAACACCTTTATAAAAATTAATCAAGGCTGGATTACCTCCGATTTTCAAACTCCTCTTGCTGAGGCAGATTATTAGATCAGGCCTGGTAGGCCGAAATAGTCCGAGTGTCTTCCCACTGTTGCTGTCAGCCGGCCCATAAAGTTACATGCCAAACGTCTCGTGTCAAGGGCTGGGCGAATCCGAACTCCCCAAACCCCCCAAACCAAAACCCCAAAATGTTATTAAAATCCAAAAACTGTTGTTTACCTCCGCCTCCATTTTCAACATTAGCAGTAAGCAGGCTAGCAGCTGTTATACTCCACCGTTCTTAGTTCTATTTAGTATTCGTAAATTTGTTTTGGAGCTTTTCCTCCCAAAAAAAAAATAAAAAAATAAAAAAGTAAAAATGGTATTTAAAAAATAAAATAGTTACACTGTTGTCTACCTCTGCTTCCCGTTACAAGTTACATTAGCGGAGATTTTTATACTCCACCGCAGTTGGAGCTGGACTATTCACTTTCTGCTGTGCTGATGTACCCCATCCCCTACTACTACTGGCCGTGCCACCCATGAAAAGCCCATATCTAATTTTCACTGCCTCTCTTTACAAGGTAGAATGTTTACAGGCTTGTTGTCCAAACAAGCCAAGCCTTTTTCTCTGACTGTAATCCAGGAACCGGAGTGTGCGTAATTTATTAATGCTCTGGCCTGAAGACACCCTGTGTTCATTAATCCGGGAAAATGGCCTTTGGGCAATTTTTGGAGGCTCCGGCCTAAACAGATATCCCTGTCTTCTTCACACTAATGCGGGCTCCGGCTTATGCACAATTTTTGGAGGCTCCGGCCTAAAGAGACATCCCTGTCTTCTTCACACTAATGCGGGCTCCGGCTTATGCACAAATTTGGAGGCTCCAGCCTAAACAGACACCCCTGTCTTCTTCACACTATGTCAGGAAGGTGTTAAAGGTTTAAAAAAACAATTAAAACACAGGTTTTAGAAGAAAAATTTTAGTAAAATAAATAACTTTCAACAAAAAATAAATAAGGGAAAAAAAAGGAAAAATAAAGGTTACGCCGGCCTTTGACGACGTCTGGCCATCATCGACTGCAGCTCTCGGAGCTCCAGCTGCAGGCCGCGAATAAGTCAGGAAGCAGCATGGAGCCTGGTGTCAAAGCGGCGTAAGCAGGGTCGGACTGGAGTACCTAGGGCCCACCAGAGGAAATAATTCTTGGGGCCCACCATAAAGAAATATCTGTGTTTGTTATCCCTGTACGGTGACATCACTGTGTTTATTATCCCTGTACAGTGACATCGCTGTGTGTATTATCCCAGTGCAGGAAGAGGTAAGTGGTCTGTGTTTGTGTGTTTGTTTTCTATTTTTCAGGGTCTTGAATGCAGAGGACTACGTCGGATTCGGTGGACTACGTCGGACCAGCTTTTTTTTTTTTTTAATAAAATGGTCAAACGGGTCTGGGGGAGTGTTTATTTCAATAAAATGTTTTATACTTGTGTGTGTGCATTTTTTTTTACAATACTACAGTTTTATTAATTAAGGCTATCTACAGACGGCCCTGATTACTAATACTGGGCTTAGTGCTTGCCGGTATGGCAGGCCAGCACTAACCCCAACATCTATTACCTCGGCACCCACCGCCACCAGGGGTGCCAGGAAGAGCCGGGTATCCGCAGGACCGGACCTTCTAAATTGAGGGTCTGGCTCTGGGGCGGCTGCAGGCTGGTACCATTAGGTTGGGAAGGGCCAATAACCGTGTCCCTTCCCACCCTGCTAGTGCCAGGCTGCCGCTGCTGGTTGTATCTGGCTGGCGAAGGAAAAAAGGGGGGACCCCACGCCATTTTTTTACAAAAATAATTAAATAATTTTTTAAAAAATGGCGTGGGGTCCCCCCCTTTTTTCCTTCGCCAGCCAGATACAACCAGCAGCGGCAGCCTGGCACTACCAGGGTGGGAAGGGACACGGTTATTGGCCCTTCCCATCCTAATGGTACCAACCTGCAGCCGCCCCAGAGCCAGACCCTCAATTTAGAAGGTCCGGTCCTGCGGGTACCCGGCTCTTCCCGGCACCCCTGGTGGCGGTGGGTGCCGAGGTAATAGATGTTGGGGTTAGTGTTGGCCTGCCATACCGGCAAGCACTAAGCCCAGTATTAGTAATCAGGGCCGTCTGTAGATAGCCGTAATTACTAAAACTGTAGTACTGTAAAAAAAAATACACACACACAAGTATAAAACATTTTATTGAAATAAACACTCCCCCAGACCTCTGTTTGACCATTTTATTAAAAAAAAAAAAAAAAAAAAAGCTGGTCCGACGTAGTCCACCGAATCAGACGTAGTCCTCTGCATTCATGACCCTGAAAAATAGAAAACAAACACACAAACACAGACCACTTACCTCTTCCTGCACTGGGATAATACACACAGCGATGTCACTGTACAGGGATAATACACACAGCGATGTCACTGTACAGGGATAATAAACACTGTGATGTCACAGTACAGAGATAATAAACACAGTGATGTCACAGTACAGAGATAATAAACACAGTGATGTCACCGTACAGGGATAATAAACACAGTGATGTCACCGTACAGGGATAATAAACACAGTGATGTCACCGTACAGGGATAATAAACACAGTGATGTCACCGTACAGGGATAATAAACACAGTGATGTCACAGTACAGGGATCGGCGTCTCGTGCCCCCATCAGACCTCAGGTCGACGTCTCGTGCCCCCATCAGACTTCAGGTCGGCGTCTCGTGCCCCCATCAGACCTCAGGTCGACGTCTCGTGCCCCCATCAGACCTCAGGTCGGCGTCTCGTTCCCCCATCAGACCTCAGGTCGGCGTCTCGTGCCCCCATCAGACCACAGGTCGGTGTCTTGTGCCCCCATCAGACCTCAGGTCGGCGTCTTGTGCCCCATCAGACCTCAGATCAGGGTCTCTCCCCCCCCCTCAGACCTCAGATCAGCCCACCCAGCCACTTAAAAAAAGCATACTTACCTGTCCTGCCGCGCTGCCGCTGCCATCAGGTTCCGCGCTCCACTGTCTTCCCTGCCGGTGCGCACTATGACCTGACGCTGCATGCGCGCCGGAAGGGAAGACAGTGGAGCATGGGAGCCGAGGACAGCGGCAGTGCGGCAGGACAGGTAAGTATGCTTTTTTTAAGTAGTTGGGTGGGCTGATCTGTACAGGAGCCGGGCCATTAAGGGGGCACTCTGGCAGGGCGCCCCCTTAACTGGCCGGGGGCGCAGGGCCCCCCGAAAATCATTGGAGCCGGGGCCTGGAGCAGTAGCTCCAAATGCTCCAATGATAATCCGGCCCTGTTTGTTGGTCCGCAATAATGCAGGCCCGCAAATATATGGTCGTGTGAATGAAGCCTAACTGGTCTGAGTGCTGCAGCAGGCACTGTTCACTTTATTAAAATTGTGCCACAGGCTCAGCTCAATCTCTCTGCCTCAGGCTAAATTCACACTACTGCGGAGCACAGTCCGGGACGATCTATGAAATCCTGGACCGTGCTCCTTCTGAAGATGGGCGCGCACAGCGTCATTGGTTGCTATGATGCCATGCGCTTCCTGAGAGCGCCGCTGTACAGCGATAAACTCTATATGAGCATATACAGTGTATCGCTGTACAGCGGCGGCCTCAGGAAGCGCAAAACATCATAGCAACCAATAACGCCATGCGCTCCTGTCCTCAGAAAGAGTGTGGTTCCACAGAAGTGTGAATTTAGCCTCAGGCTGAGGTTTAGGGTCCTGGGGTGGGAACTTGGTCAGAAGTAGAGATGAGCGAGCATACTCATCCGAGCTTGGTGCTCGTTCGAGTATTAGGGTACTCGTAAGTGCTCGCTGCTCGGACGAGTATCTCGCCATACTCGAGGAAATGGCAACTTCCGCATAGTGCTTTTTTGGCGCCTATAAACACAGCCAATCACAAGCCAGGAGACTCTACGGTACACCCAGCATCACGTGGGGCCCTTACATGTCGATAGCAGGGGTTGGCTGGCCTGATCAGGTGACCCTGGAATATACTAGTGACTGGCCGTGACGCTCGGCTCAGATGCCGTCTGGATGTCGTTAGGGATAGAGCTGCTGCCTTTCAGGGACAGTGTTAGGGCCTTCATTTAGTTCTCTGTTAGGCAGGAATCACCCACAAAGAACCCAACAGCCCTTCTAAGGGCTAGAAGAAATTTTTTTTTTGTCTCCTGGCTTGGCTGGCTGGCACTAGTAGTGCAGCTAACCCTGTTTTTTTTTTTTTATTGTTCTATCTCAGTGATACAAATCCATTGCACACAGCAGTGTGGAACCATTCTGTGTGTCACAGTTAAGCACACTCACTCCAATCCATATATACTGTCCAGGTGACACTTTCTGTACGTCACAGAATACAACCAAGTCATTTGCTACCAATATCATCTACAGCTTGATCCAGAAAATTCTCTGTGCGACATTTGTCTGGGTCGCAGACTAAATAGCCACCGTTAACAGGGTGTCAGTCAGTTCTACCATAGTTCCTGCACGTCACGTTCCCAAAAAAACAAAAATTTAAAAAAAATATAAAAAAACAAATATAAAAAAAAAAAAATTTTTTCAGTTGTTTTAGCTCAGTGATACAAATCCATTTTACTCAGCTGCGTGTAACCTTTCTGTGTGTCACAGTTCAGCACACTAGCTCCCATCCGTATATACTGTCCAGGTGACACTTTCTGTACGTCACAGAATACAACCAAGTCATTTGCTACCAATATCATCTACAGCTTGATCCAGAAAACTCTCTGTGCGACATTTGTCTGGGTCGCAGACTAAATAACCACCGTTAACAGGGTGTCAGTCAGTTCTACCATACTTCCTGCATGTCACGTTCCCAAAAAAACAAAATTTTATAAAAAAATATAAAAAAACAAATATTAAAAAAAAATTATTTTTTCAGTCGTTTTAGCTCAGTGATACAAATCCATTTTACTCAGCTGCGTGTAACCTTTCTGTGTGTCACAGTTCAGCACACTAGCTCCCATCCGTATATACTGTCCAGGTGACACTTTCTGTACGTCACAGAATACAACCAAGTCATTTGCTACCAATATCATCTACAGCTTGATCCAGAAAATTCTCTTTGCGACATTTGTCTGGGTCGCAGACTAAATAGCCACCGTTAACAGGGTGTCAGTCAGTTCTACCATAGTTCCTGCACGTCACGTTCCCAAAAAAACAAAATTTTAAAAAAAATTAAAAAAAAAAATATTTTTTCAGTTGTTTTAGCTCAGTGATACAAATCCATTTTACTCAGCTG